>CAHIKZ030005512.1:517500-562500 GCA_903632075.3 Acanthosepion pharaonis | reverse complement strand
ATATATATATATATATATATATATATACACACACACATACAGTGTGTGAATTGATGCAATTTTATATTTTTAATTTTACGTATGTGCGTTGTTTGATTTTGATTTTGTTGACTGAACAGTACAGTAGGATCAATTAGGCATCATGATGCAATTCACTCCACCAAAAATTTGTGTATGGCATACTGTACAACTTGGCATTTGTGCTAGAATCTCCAATACAAACATTTCAGAGTGTTTGGGTTTCAATCTGAGGAGAGTGCAGAGGATTTGGAAAGAGTTGGATGAGTCTAATGGTGATTACAAAGATACGGCTGCTTAGAAAACTAATTCTGATAAGAGAAAAACTCCATAATTTCTTAGTGAGGGGCTCAGACTTACAAAGTGCCTTGAGGAGGTAGTGCTGCCCTGGATTAAGAAGGTGGCTGCTAGAAGACACTATATCTGGCAACAGGACTCTGCACCATACCACAGAAGCAAGAGAACCTAGTCATGGCTGCCAGACAATTTTTGTGACCACATCACCCATTACATCTGGCCACCTAACTTTCCAGACCCTTTGATTATTATGTGTGGGGGATAGTTGAGCAAGAGACCAACAAAACTCTTTTTAACACCAAAGATGAACTGAAAGCAAGGATGATGGCAACGTTCACCAACTTAAATAAAGAGATTGTTCAGAAGAGTTGCAGGAGATTCCAAAGACATATGGAGGACATGGTTGAAGCCAATGGCGATTTTATTGAATTAATATTATAATTTAGTGTTATTTTCATTCTTGCATAATTTGATGACAAGTTATCCATTGCACCCAGTATATGTGTATCATTGATCCGGAGATTAGTTTGCATATCATTTTTTTTGTTTTGTTGTATGCAGCACTGGTTTACTTAGTCACTCATTTGCCTCAATAGATCTATAAAAATATGCATTTCATTGTAAAGTTACACATTTCTGTCTGTCTGTCTCTCTCTCTCTCTCTCTCTATATATATATATATATATATATGATAAAATATAGTTTTAAGGTATGCTATATTTATGCGTTAAAGTGCTTAATATCAGGGATAGAGCATATGTAAATATAAAAATGGGCATTGAAGTCAACACCCAGAGGTGACAGACTGTTTCATGCTAAACCCAATCATCTGGCCATGACAATTGCATTTAGCATGAAACAAGCAATATATAGATAGATAGATAGATATGTGTGTGTGTGTGTGTGTGTGCATATGTACTATATATTTGGGCAGCAACCTTTTGTTTCGACAGATTTCATTGAATGTGAAAAACAAGGACAAGTTTTTTCATTAAGTTTTTCTAGGAACAGCCCAACATGCAAGATTGGAGATCCTGAAATCAAGAAGGGTACTGAACTGTTATGCAGTATCAGTCCTCCTATATGGCAGTGAATTCTGGACAATCGCTTCATGGACTTGAAGCAACAGAAATATGGTTCTACAGAAGGATGCTGAGAATATCAGTGAAGGAACATGTGAAAAATGACAAAGTTCTACATTCAGTGGCAACAAAAAGGATCTTATATTTAACATCAGAAAGAGAAAGTTGAAATTTTTAGGGCACATAGTGAGGAAAGAGGGCTTGAAAAATGTGGTACTCACAGGACAGATTGAAGAAGGAATACACGATACATTCCTCCATGGAGTATAGCACAACAGCCTCATCACACTAATTTCTGTACCAAGTAGGGTTTTTCTATAGGATGGCATTGCTAGCCTCACACTCAACCAATTTTAAATCCTTTTCCTTAAATTAGTTGTGAACATAAACTCAAAGGATTAATTTCTTTCCAAGGTATATGAATGCAGATCTAACAGCTCAGTTGGAATTTTGATTTAACATGCCAATCACACTTCTATGCACTATCTACACAACCATATTAATAAAATATTATTATTATATATAATATATTCATGTTTAAAAAAAATAATATGTTAATAAATATTGTTCAAGGAAATATTAAATGATAACAGAAAATATAAAAAAAAATATATTCCTACTATTTTCAGAAATGTTTGAGGCACTTACTGACTAGATTCCCATTTTTAACAACTAGCAGTAAAGTATTAAGAAACAGAAAAATTTTATTAGAGATAAAGAAAAGAGTACTGAATGTAATATCATATACGATGTTAATGCAATATCTATCCTCCTATATGACCAGTGAATGCAGGCACAATCTCCTCACAGATTAAGAAAAGACTTGAAGCAACAGAAATGTGGTTCTACAGAAGGATGCTGAGAATGCAATGGACAAAACATGTGAGCAAAGACAAAGTTTTAGCAAAAATGAAAACAAAAAGTACACTTATACTTAACATCAGATAGAGAGAGTTGAAATTTCTTGGACATATAATGAAAAAAGAGAGCTTGGAAAATTTGATACTCACAGAACAGATTGAAAGCAAGAGAGAAAGAGGAAAGCAACACATAATCTACCTAGTGAGCTTAAGTAAATGGAGATATCAAAGATAAAATTTATTAAAAGCTACAAAGGACAGGAAATTGTAGAGATCCATGATAACCAATGTCTTAAAACTTGGCAGGGATCTGAACTAGGCACATTGATTTCTCTTTTGAATTGGTGTTTACACTACTTGCACATTTGAAATATGTCATATCGGAGAAACAAGAACAAGTTTTCAAGAGAGCTAGTGTATACCTTTTCACTTTCAATTTGAGAATAGTCACTTTCAATTTTAAAATATAAAATCTCAAAATGGAATAGTCGTATTCAATTTGAGAATAATAACTTTCAAAATGGAACACTAACTTTAAATCTAAAAATACTAACATTTGAACCAAATGAATAAAAAATAATTCTATAGAAGAAAATCATTGAATCTTCATTATAAATAAATCATGTTAATTAAAATGTCATGTCATATAGATTTAAGGCTTTCATGATTTTGTCTTGGATTCCTGCAATGAAATTTGAGCACACTGCTGGTGTCACTATTGCAAGGGCAGCATTTATATAATTTTCTAGATGATTATTCCATTTTGAAAGTTAGTATTCTCAAATTGAAAGTGAAAAGATATAGTGATTTTCCTCAGGATAGTAAGTTGTGTTGAAATTCACAACAAAAGTAAGATTCATAATCTTTTGAATATATAAGGGAAACTTAATGGTCATCTCATATATGTTCCATCATTAGCAGCAGCTGCAATAAGACAAACATTCAGTTATGAATAATTACCTGTTTATGTGCTTATCAAATAAAGAGATGACACTGAAATAATTTACAATCATCACATCACAAGTTATATAACCCAGAAGAATGATTTTGAAACCACATGTACTACACTCGTAGCAGTAGTGGTGTGTCTAAGGCAAGATATCCTGATGGAAACCATTTCTCTTCAGGTTGGTTTTTGAATTCAGAATTTTCTGTCTTTTAAACTGTTTGCTACCTCAAGGCAAGAAATCCCAGTTAGCCCTTCTGGGTGGTTGGAAGAAATGATGAATTCATACCTTTCCCAAAGTTTAATAAGTGTGAAAGTGAATGCAATAAACTTGGTCATAATTTGAAATCAGCTTGTTGATTTCTCTTTCTGCATTAATTATAACTCGTGCTATGTGGATAGAGCCTCGTGACACAGTAGGCCTCTTTGTGAGGTTTCAACAATTGAATTCTTCCTTGGGTGGGGATCATTGCTTACACGCATAAAATCCATCAATTCTTTCCCATCCCCAAATATGGGTGAAATAAAAGGGCATAATGGTCTCTTGATTGGGCAACTGATTTAAGAGAGGGTCAATTCTGAATTGAAATCTATGAAGACAATTTGAAACTACTCCATCCATTTTCTGAAGAACATGGAAATTTACAGAAATTCAAAAAAAAAAGAAGTTGTAGAGAGCCATGATTTTCTATGTCCTGAAGAAAAAGCATTTGGAAAAAAGTGACCGTTATTGAGAAAGCTGACAAAACTCTAAACTCAAAGTGTGTAGTAGCTGAAAGTCAGGCATGCATTCATAAAAAATAAGATAGAGCTATCATAAACAGTACTGATGTTGACAGTGGTCTCATTATGATAATGATAATGATGACAGTGTAAATACATGCATGATGTATGTTCTATTGTTTTATTTTTCTTGCATAAATTGCCTAAGAGCTCATTAATTACCAAATATTTTCAGATATATTTTAGATCTGAGGCTTTAAAAGATAAACTTGTAATTGAACACATAGAAAATAATTACAAATTAATTTTGCAAGTAAATATAAAAAAAAAAATCAATATTTATAATAATAATACCAATAACAGTAATATTAATCATGTGAAGGAACAAAGCAAAATAGAAGACAAAATAAAACAATATTTAGAAAACCACAGAGAGAAAAGAGGCATGTGTGTATTGGAGAAATGAACAATTCTAAGGACAACAAATAATAAAAATCATCATGAAAAACAGATTGAAAAAAGATAGCAAGAAGAAGAAAAGTGAAGTAGAAATGATGTTAAATGGGAGGAAGAAGGAAAAAACTCAAAATGATGTAAAAAGGAAAGAAAAGAAGATTGGAAACAAAGTTATCAGTGAAGAACAAAGAAAGAAATGTTGACATTATATTAACAGGGGAGAAGGAGGAGGGGGAGGAGGAGGAAAGAAAAGTAGAAATTATTTAAATATGGAGAAAAAAGGCAAACTAGAAATGATGTTAAGAAGGAAGGAAAACTAGAAATGATGTTAAAAGCAAAGAAGGAAGGAAAACTAGAAATGATGTTAAAAGAGATGAAGAATAAAGAATAAAATCTAGAAATTATATTAACAGGGAAAATATATGAAAGAAAACTAGTAATTAATTTAACAGGAAAGAAGAAGGGAAGTACAAATTATGTTCATAATATTAACACTGAAATAACAAACAGTAAAAAGGGGAAAAAAGATGAAAAAACAGGAAGCAATAGAAAAGGAACAAGTAAAAGGAAAACATTAATAATAATAATGCTCATCATTGGCTAATAATTTTCAGAAAAATAAGGAGCCTAAAATTTTCAAAAATAAATAAGAAATACTAAAATTGTAAAGTGAATCAGTATTTGTGCCAAGTAAAGAAATAATAATCAATATGATGATAGTAAGTGAATAAAAACGTTAAGTAAGTAGGTGAAAAATATTAAGAAGATTATACATGAAAAATGTAAGGATCAAATGAAAAAGAAAAGAAGAAAAGCATTATAGAATGAAAATGAAAAATAAATGAAAATAAGAAATGAAAAAAATAGTAAAAAAGAAATGAAATCCATCAGGAATCAAGGAGAAAAACATCTAGAAACAATAATATTACTGCTGATCTTGATAAAAATAGTAATAATGATTATAAAAACAGAAATGGTTAATAGTGATAATATTGTGAAAAACAAAAGTAATAAAGATGAATATTTTAGAAATAATAATAATTTGTTTATTCTTCAATGTAAAAACTGTAGAAATAAAGAAATTCAAGGTTTATTTGTTTATTAGGGATTTTTTTTTTCTCACAACTTTTCTTGTTTATTTTTGTTTATATTATTATTTTTCTTCTTCAGAGATTCTGCAAGAAAGAATAATTTGGAATTTTTCATAGAACAGAGATTATCAGCACTTTACTTTTGAAGATGCTAAACTTTGCCTCGGGCACCAACATTAGGAAATGTCTTGAAAAACTGCACATACTCAGAAGAATACCTTCAATTTTAGATCATGAGACAACACATCACACACCTGGTCATTCATTTTTCTTCATATATTGGCTAACAGATGATTCGCACATTACAGTAGATATCCACCAATCAGAAACAAGATAGAACGGAAAAGAGGATTATGGGATTTTTTTTTTTCTGAGGATTTCCCCCCTTTTTGTTCTTATTGTTATTTTAAAATTATTTCTGCCTTCACCTCATGATTTAGATCTTTTATAAATATTGTTTTTTTTTTTTTCATTTTTTATTTTTCACAGATGCAATTTTGTTTTTTCTTTTTTGATTTTTGTTTATATGAACATATATATATATATATATATCTTGGAAAGTGCGTGTGGGGATTCATTATCATATGCTGCTACAACACCTGCTGCTTTCCTGTCAGGAAAGAGATTTGCAGCATGTGTATGTATGTGAGAATGAGTCTGAGAAGATTGCATTTTGCATAAGTATACCATTTACATTGTGGAGTGAATCTCAGTACACCCTCACAAAGCAATCTAGACAGAGATATAGATCTGCAGCTAAATATATGGCTTCCATAAAAGAAAATATCGCTCAGAATAATACATGTATGTATTTATTTGCATGTATATTCTAACCTTCCTATTATCACCATGGATATGAAAGAAAGATTTCAATGTTATAAACTTATGCTATATCAGTTCATACATGAACAAACACATGCACACACAATAATAGAGAGATAAATACAGATATATAAATAGAATGGCAACAAAATGTTTTCCAACTCTAAGTAAAATTACCAGGAACAAGAGTTACAGATTTCTTCTTTTATATGCCATATCTTTTTAGGATGTGGACAATCATGTTTCTCAACAACTTTCTCATTTGTTACTCTAAGTCACTTCTGTTCTTTTGCTATCTTGATTTATCCATCTTCTGTCAGCCATTCACTTGAATTCATTAACTAGGTTACTCACTGTTTTCTTCACTTCAGTATGCCTTATGAGTGTCAAATTCTCCAGGATCTCTTTCCTCATTTTGAGTCCTAGAAATCACATATAATCTCCATGGTATTCCCAGCATTCTGTTGTTTCAAATCTGTTTTCATTTGTGAGGAAATTAATTATTTTTTTTTTTTTTTTACAATGATGTTCATCCTGTGCAATATCTAGGAGTCACTCAAAGCAAAAGGTTACAGAGTAAGAGGCATAGTTTATGCAGATATGTGGGAAAGATAATGGTTAACCTTAGATTTGAACATACTAAGATTGTAGACATTGGAGAAGCATCCTCTTGGGAGGCAGTGTCACAGAGTACCAAAATTGTATAACATTTACGAGACACTTGAGGTATAGATTTATAGTGTAAAAGGTATAGTTTATGCAGATATATGGGGAAGATAATGGTAAACTTTAGACTTGAATATACTAAGATTGTAGAGATTGGGGAAGCATCCACTTGGCAGCAGCAAAATTGTCCAGACTTTTTGCTATAAAGATATTACATAGCAATCCAGGACTCTTTTCTTGGATTCCGAAGACATTTTCCAAACTCTTAATACTTTGAATTCAAAAGCATCACTTGAGAAGACACCAGAAGTGTTAAAACAAAATGGCTATTTTTGTGGCGATGTTATAACATGTCTATGTTATAATTTTAGAATAAATAATCATATATATATATATAATATGTATGTATGTCATTCACAGACAGTACTGTTTTGCGGCATCACAGCTTCTCAGTGCAGTTAGACATCTGAATGCCTCAAGCCAGGTTTGAAACCCAACCAATTTGGTGTAAGTCAGAGTTTCTATCAGTAAGTTATCTTCATTCGACAGAATGAGGCAGCTAAATCTATTGTATTGTTTTTACAAATGTAAACAAATGTCAATCAGCCGGAATGCTCCATTCATTTTACTGAAGAGCTTCATTAGATAGATAGATATGTATGTGTAAGTGTGTATGTATGTATATATATATATATATATATATATATATATATATATATGTGTGTGTGTGTGTGTGTGTGTGTGTGTGTGTGTGTGTGTGTCAGTTGTCCTGATGATGTTCTTATTGAATGAAACCCAGGCAACAAAATATAGATTTTAAACATTCCATCATATATACTTTGTTTGGATATTTCATATCAGTTATATATATATATATATATATATATATATATATATATATATATATATATAATTAATTAATATTAAGTTTAAAGAAAACCCAAAACTTTTGTTGGAACCAATAGATAACTTGTCAAAATGCCTAAATATGTTTAATCAAAAGGACAGAAATAAGAAAAGTGAGTGAGCATGAAACTCAAGTTAGTACTAGGGCCATCCTTTCATAGGAATTAACATTATCATATATATATGTGTGTGGCCAAGTGTTTAGAATATTACATTGTACGCCTATTTTTTTATTGGCCATTATAAACTGATTTTGCCTGGGATTATTGTCCTCATCTTTGTTGCCATCATCACATTTCAACCCTTATAGCTACTGATTTTCTTCAGGCGTTTGTGCAGTTGGTAAAATTGCAAGAACTTCAAAACAAACCTATTATTTAGTTTGCATGAGTAGATTGTTGTCATTTCCTTGTCCATGCTAGAAGATATTTTGTATTAGTTAATTCTATTTAATCCATCCTTCTGGCATTATTTGTCTCTTCTACTCAACATATGACTTTTTCCTTTTTTCTTTTTTTAACTATACAATTCAAGTAACTTAATTTGCTTAACCAACACTTTTATCTACTCTGCCATGTGTCCCATGGGACAATTCAGTAATGGAAACTTGGAGCCTTAAACCTAATGTCACTTGTCTGCTTGCTCAATTCAAATATATGACTATGTGTATATTAAGTTTTTATTGTTGTCAGATATTATGTTGGCAAATCCTGGTTAATTTGTTTGAGCCATTTTTATATTATTATATTTATAACATATTCATGTCATCAGCCATTATGTTTCTAGCTTTGTCATATTTTGGGTTTGGACAATTTCTTGGAGCCAAACTCTGTTGTACATCTGATGTTTTCTAAATATGATCTGTCTGTTTAAGACAAAGTCTTGTTAATTGTATTCTGAACAGTTATACATGGCTACAGAGAATTGTTGCTTTTGTTATGCATTTTTAGTACTGTCAGAATTAGAAATGACTAGTTTTCAAAATTTGTAGGCATTGTAACACCAATAAAAAATTAGTTACAGACAAATGAGGGAACATTAATAAATCCACAGCATTTTGTTTACACAGCAAATATTTTTCATCATTAATTCATTTCTTTTAATGCATAGAATTCAGTGGTGAATATTGATCAAATGTATTTAACATTATACAGTGAAATTTTCAGATCAAAATTCAGCTAAGAAATATCTATCAACTTTTGAACTTATGAAGTCACACTACTATACAAATCTTTATCCTGAATTTAACTGTAAGATAAAGAAATATATTAGTGTGTGTATTATCAGAAGTGGCCCTGAAATACTGTAATCACAGCTGATAGCAAAAGTAGGTGAGAAAAAAAGAATTCACTTGGTGCTATATATATATAAGTATAGGATTGGTGTATATGGAATAAATTCCAATAACCAACAATTACTATTCTTAAAAGAGTGCTCAATACAGAGTAGAGCAAATATAATTATTTATTTAAAAATTATAACATAAATATTTTATAAAATCACTACAAAATGGCTATTTTTGTAGTGATTTTATAACATATTTATGCTATAATTTTTAAATAGATAATTATATATATATATATATATATTAATAAATATATTTTCTTCCTCACCACTAGTACAAGGCAATCTTCAGGTCTCAATTCAGCACCTAAAGTTTGCATTGTGTCATGCTACCAGTGAGGAAAAATGTATATTAATATATAATTTATAGTTCTGTTTATTACATCGAGCACTATTTTATTAACACCAGAAAGTCAATGTGTGATATTATATATATATATATATATATATATTTCTAAAGAATTAATGGATTTATTTTTAAACAAACATTTTTATTACTTGAAACATTATTATAGTAGATATATCTTATTTGAAATAGACATGTCATTTCAAATGAGAAGTGTCTACAACAATAATGTTTGAAATATATATTTCATTAAATATGATAGACAATATGAAAATTTAATTAATTTTATTATTTAGTTTTTCCATTCTTACATTTTTCTGCTTGGTGACAATAAAGGAATACAAATATTTTCCATAATGTCAATTGTTTCAATCTTTTTGGCTACTTTTTAGTCATTTTCAAGGGAAAGGGTTGTTTTTAGGTATGATTAGTTTCTCTTAAAGTTTTAAATCTTTAATCTGTATTTTATTTTTGTCTTGTTTTGAATATCTATCTATATATCTATAAAGAATTAAATTGTTTGGCTGCTTCCAAATACCTATATATATATATATATATATATAACAAACCAAAGAATTGTTAAAAACAATACAAAGCTTGTCAAGAGACCAAAGAATATAACAATAAAAAACAAAACTGATAAATTAAAGCCAAAAAATAAAAAAGGAAACACCAACTGAGAAGGAAAATAACAGGCAGTAAAAAGAGAGTGCTCTATGTCTAAAATGAGCAAGACAGAGGAAATACACTACCCAGCGACACTACTCAAAAAGAGACTAATTCTACACCACTACTTGAGTTTAATGATACTGTGATCCTGATCCTTAGATGACCATCAAATTTTAAATAATATATATACATATATATATATATATATATATATATATATATAGGATTAATACAAATAAAATTTGTCACTCATTTGTTTGATGTGATATTCAGTACCTCAACTTCAGAGTTTCATAGAAAAACCATTTTATAATGATTCAGTCCACTCATCAGGTTTCAGCAATTGATGGCAGATTTTCTCATTTTCATTATCTGTATACTAAGTTAAAAATTAATTTATGCACTACCTATTGGTGTTAAGTTGACTTTTTTCTGTTTGTGTGTATATATATGAGCATATAAGTTGATATTGTTTAAAATTTGCTATATTTCCAAAAGGAAGAGTGTACATTATTAAAAGATAGAGGATTTGCAGATATAGACATTGTAGACATGGAAGTGAACACAGTATAATAACAGCTTGATCACATTGTCATGAAACTGAAAGTCACTGTACAGTGTTGATTCCTATATTGACATTGTCTATATATATATATATTGTCTATATGTACATACATATTCATCTGTAATGATTTTCTAAGAGCAGCTTAGATGTGGTACATGCCCGAAAGTATGGGGTACCCAATGAGGATTGAACTCACTACTTAGTCCTAATTGATCTGGCAAGAGAAGCTTGCTAACCATTACACCACGGCAAGGTACCCCACATATATACAACTGTATAAGACAGCATTGAACCCTTACATTCTTGTCCTTACTTTTTCAAATTAACCTGTATTAAATTGATTTAAAAGTATTTACACAATAAGTGTCAGTAAAGCAGTCTAGTATATGAATTGATAATTAGTAAAAAATAACTTTTGTGTCAGAATTTGGCCTCCAATGAATTAATAAAACTATGCAAATTGTAAGTAAAGTCATAGTTAAAATTGAGCCATTGTTATGTCCTATCTTTTAGAAAGACCCATATAGATTTATTTTACAAATTAGACCTTCATGCAGTTTTGAAATCATAATGAAAACCAAAGAAAACTAAGAAAATGAAAGAGAAACTGATTGATGCTTATTAATATGAAGAAGGCAGAAAGGAAATTTTTTCACCAGATTGACATATCCTGTCTTGTGTATTGTTTATGGTAATTAATATATTAGCTGTTTTCTTATAAGGAAACATCCAACATGCATTAATTAGGTAACTCTTTCAGTTGAAATACATTAAAATCTTTCCATTAAAACAATTTTTCAGGAAACTATGTTTCTCAAGTCCACAGTTATTGCTTTTTCTAATATAGATTGGTGGAATATATGAAGGCATTGTGAAGCTCAGATTGAGGAATCAGAGAACCAAGTTCATTATACTTACTCACATATTGATACGCTTAGAAATAGCATGTATCTCATGAGTAACTAGCAGGACAGATCAGGCTTTACATCCTTGGTTAGCAGCCAGTTTAATAGAAAAAACTCTAAATTCAAATAGCATGTAGAGGGGTGGACTTTGTTAGTCTGTCTTGCCCATGAAACACCATTGCTGCTTAAATCCTAAGTGGTACAAGACTCGTGAGTGTGATGTATTGTAAATAAAGAGTTAATTCCCTTGTAATTATTTATGAAGTCCAATCACTTTCAATAAAGCATAGTGTCAGTGGCTACTCGCTGTCAGAGTTAGTCATGCCATGGATTATTATAGATCAGCACCCAGTACATTTTGTCTTGTCATTCACTGTTACTCACAGCTGTCCAGCATAGCACAAGATTAACAGGATCCATAACAAAAGGGGGCTTTCTTCCTAATCTTTTGTTTGAAGAATGTCAACATCTTGATCAAGTCATTATTTTATCAAGTTACCTGTTCTATCCATTTTAGTTGTTACTACTGTTGAAAGTTCTCAAGTGATGTAGTTTTTATTATTTGGTACAGTTCTTTCTTTATGATTCCTGTAATTCAAAAATGAGACAAAAGAAAAGATTTTAAAGTTAATATATGTCACCAGACACCTTGGATGCCATTTCAAATAACAATATAATGATTCTGTCAGATTCACAAAATATTTTAAGCCAAAAGAATATGTCGGCAGTATATATATGTATGTCTATATTACCAAACAAGGTTTTAAGTGCACTTTGTGAAAACATAAATAACTTTATAAAATCAAATTGAAGTATATAGTGTTCTATCTAAATATGATTGTATGTAAATACAGAGGTAAACTTACAATCAAAAATATTATGCATATTCTAAATGTTTTATTAACTACAAGTACAACTGATATCTAGACACATAAAGAATGCTGGATTGGTTTGCAATATCCATCCACTTCTCTGGGAGTGAATTCTGGAGAAACTCCCCACAGATGAAGAGAAACGCAACAGAAATGTAGTTCTACAGAAGGTTACTGAAAATTCTATGCACAGAGTGAATAAACAACAAGAAAGTCTTGAAGAAAATGATAACAAAAAGAACACTTATACTCAAAATCAGGAAGAGACAGCTGACATTTCTTGGATACATGAGGGCTTGGAAAATTTAACCCTCATGGGGCATACTGAGGGCAAGAGAGACAGGAGAAAGCAATCAGTCACCTATCTGATGAGCTTGTATTTATGAATGTTAGAATGGGGGACAAGAGCCTTAGCAAAGCAATAAAAACTGCTAAGGGGCATGATGGATAGGAAGTCTTCGAGAGCCATGATTGCTCATGTCCTGAAGGGATATGACACATAGAAGAAGATAATTGACATTATATTTTAGAGAAAGCTAAAAACCATTGTATACAAGAATAAATATTCATTAAATTTCCCATGCTAACCTCCAGTAGAGTGATTCATTGCACCTTCCTGGACCAACATCTTCCACTGACATGAAGTGAAAAGATTATATCAAATCAATTGCTTGGTCTGCTGCTAAGAAAATTGGTTCTCCATGCTAGACAGTTTTCCTTGCTAGAATCACTCTACTATTCATCCTTGCTTAGAATATTTCTGCCACATTTGGTCTGGTGCTCCTGCGATATAATTAGAGATTTTTGATAAAATCAAAAGTAGAATCTGCAGTGTTATTGGTTCTGACCTGACATCTCACCTTCAGTTACTTTCACACTGTCAAAATGTAGTTTCCCTATGCCTTTTCTATAAATGCTTTCATGATAATTGTTAT
The DNA here is from genome assembly GCA_903632075.3 of Acanthosepion pharaonis. NCBI lineage: Eukaryota > Metazoa > Mollusca > Cephalopoda > Sepiida > Sepiidae > Acanthosepion > Acanthosepion pharaonis. The sequence goes on along the minus strand of CAHIKZ030005512.1, from coordinate 548,997 downwards.
GATGAACTTTCCTCTTTGGTACTTAGATTTTATGAATTTAAGTCGAGTACTAGATTTGCAGCAAGGTGTCATCTTTTTACAGTTGAAATGGTTAGATGTAACTATAAGTTCTATGCTAACAGTTTCTTCTCTCACACTTCTTGTTTGTGGAACTCTCTTCCAGATTCTTGCTTCCCAGTCAACTTTGATTTCTCTTCTTCTTTGCTCTGCATATTTGTATTTTTATTTGTCATTCGATTTCACTTCCTAAACATTTACTTTTTCATTCTCTTTCACTGCTTAATCACTTTCTTTTTTCCTAACTCAACATTTTTTTTATTGTCTTTCATTGCCTAAACATCCCTTTTCTTCTTTTTCTATGTGCTGTGTCCCTTCAGAGCATTAGCTAATATGGCTCTCCACAATTTCCTGGCTTTTTTAGCTCCGAATAACTTTTTGTTAACTCTCCTAAACTCTGTTCCACAATCCATTTACACAAGCTTGGGTACTTCAACATAGTGTAATGGTTAGCAAGCTTGTCTCACTAGATCGATTACAGTTGAGTAGTGAGTTTGATTCTCACTGGGTGCCTGATACTTTCAGCCTTGTGCCACAACAAAGCTACACTTACTAAATCACCATTTACACAAACTTGAAACTGAGGTTATTTGCTGTTTTACTCTGGCCCTCTTGCCTTCACTCTGTCTTGTGAGTATCAAATTTTCCAAACCTTCTTTTGTCATTATGTGCCCAACAAATTTCAGCTCCCTCTTTCTGGTTTTAAGCATAAGTGTCCTTTTTGTTTACATTTTCTCTTAAACTTTGTCATTGCTCACATGTTTGGGCCATGATATTCTCAGCATTATTCTGTAGAAATACATTTCTGTTGCCTCAAGTTTCTTCTTCATCTGCAAGGAGATTGTCCAATATTCACTGCCATATAGGAGGGCTGATATTATGTAACTGCTATGTACTCATTTCCTCATTTCTAATAAATTTTCCTTTCTCTTAATACTTTGCTAAGCTTTTATAAGGCTTCATTTACTATCCTAATACACCATCAGATTTCAGTGTCACACTTTCCAACCTCTGTTAAAATGCTTCCCAGATATTTAAATTAGATTTGTAATTTGCATGTTGGGCTGTTCCTTTCGCTGGCAACCTGCCTTCTTGCAATTGATGTTTAGTTCTTTCTTCTGGGTAAATTATAAAGAAATAATCCTAGATTCTTTCAAGAATCTTACACCATCCCCAGCTAAAATATATTACACAAATATCTGAACAATCATTGAAAAAATTTTTTTTCTTTGAGTTCAGGTAAGTAAAATTTCTATTTTGGGATCTTTTTTCAAGATTGTTCTTCAGGTGCTGCTGAGTTTGTCAGTTTCATAAATTCTTGCTCCTCGCCCTCTTAAAAATCAAATTAAGATGAATCATCTAACATTGCTAATCTTAAGAAAACTCATGATCTTTTTTTTTTCCAATATAAATGCGGAACTTTCAATATCAGATACTCTGGATAAACATAGATAAAATCCTCATTTATTCAAGGAGAACTTAGTGATTTACTAAGTCTAGTTTAGCTGGGATACAAGGCTGCAAGTATGGAGCACCAAGAGTGAGGCTAACTTACTAACCAGTTAATAAAGTCAAAATGCCCATGAGGAACTTGTTGGAAGACTTGGCATATTATTGACTCAACAGATTGAGATATTTTGAACATTCAAAAAATACAAAAAGAAAAAAACATCCTTGGTGAAAATATATTAAACACATACACACACACACACATATTTTCTGTTTATAGATTAATATTTTTAAAGATACAAGTATTTAAGTAAATGCTCTGTTTAATAAACAATATCAACAACATTTACTGACCTGAATGTCTGAGAAATTTCATAGAAAATATGTCCTTTGATAGGAATCAAACCTGTATCCTACATGGAATCATCATATAGCTTGACATGCTATACAATTTAGATACAAAGGACACATATTTTTATAAAATTTCCTGGACATTTAAGACAATAAATGTTGTTAATACTGCTTATTATAAACAGAGCATTTACTTAAATATTTGTATCAATAAAAATAATGTATAAACAAAATATATTAAAATAATTTTTGGACTTATTTCATTTCATTATATATATATATATATATATATATATATATATATACACATACACACTGTTTATATCTATAATGCTCCTTTCTTTGATACTGAATACTCTTCAATTATAAATATAGCAATATATAAGGGGAAATGAAACAGAAATTATTGTTGATAACAAGATTTTCCTATTTCCACAAACTGACAATAATTGCTTGACACTTCCCAGATTGGTTAGTGAATTTCTTTCAAACATTCAACTCCATTAAAAAATATAATGATCCATGCAGGATTTATGCAATGTATTCTTTATTTTAATCATTTCACCCCAAGCAAGATGATAATCCAATAATCCCAATAAGATGCAGCAGATTACAGGGAGTGAAAGAGAAGGAGAAAACTTTGGTGAGAGGAAATGAGGAAAGGACAGGGTTCAGAAAGACAGAAGATGGTGTTGAATTCATGTAGCTGAAGTACCGGGTGAAAACAGAACAGTTGTCATGAAAATATTGGCAGAAAAGATAGAGGGAAGCCACATCATGTCAGTGAGAAAGTGACTGAAGTCGAGATGACAGATCAGGATCGATTACATTACAAATCCCTTCTTTGAATTTTGTCAAGAATTTCAAGATATACAGTAGGAGCACCAAACCAGGTATGACAGCAATATTCAATGCTTGGATGAATTGTAGGTTTATAAATGTGCAAAATAAATTCTGATGAGATAAATTTTGTGGTATAACACAGTGATCCAACACACCTTGCAAGTAGACCTGTGACCTCGGCCAACCAACTCTAGAAATTGGTCAACATCCGGCACGACCAACAACACCTTTACACTTAATTGTTTTCCTTACCAACAGCAACTAAGGAACCCCACATGAACAATTTTTGCCACCTTTTACCCAACTAGGTACATATTCTGAATTATCACCAATACATGTTGATGAAATCTTAATCTTTATTTGTTCCTTTCCTATGCAACCAGAGGCTGATTATAAAATGTATAAATACCTAGTTGGGAACTGATGAAGAGCAGAAACAGTGCTGGTTCAAGAAAAGAGTCCTGGGGACCCTCATCTGAGTATGGAATGATTTGGAAGCATACACATTCAACACGACCTTCATTACACGATTTGTTAGGAATGATTGGATTAATCCAAATATTTGTCCAGAGATACTGCAGACGTTGAACTTGCAGAGAAGACAAAGAGGCCAAACTCTGTTGAATGACGTTCAGATATCTAGAGCCACTGCCCAAACTTTGCCATTCTTATCTAAAACTTGATAGGCAAATTCAGTAATGGTTGTTAACACATCAGCAGTACATCTGGTGAAATGGAAGCCATATTGTTTGTCTGAAAGAAGGCTGTGAAAAGTATGATGCTTAACTAATTCGGCGTTCATTAGATCTTTGATCTATTTTTATTCTTATAAATGCTGAACTTTTAATATTCGATAATCTGGATAAACATAGATAAAATCCTGAGTTATTCATGCGGAACTTAGACATGGTACAAGGCTGCAAGTATGGAGCAAGAAGATTGACCTCACTATTCAATTGCAATTTGTCTAGTGAGACAAGCTTACTAAGCATTACGCCATGTCAAAGTGCCCAAGAAGAATTATTATTAGACTTGCTATATTACTGACCCAACAGGCTGAGATATTTTAAATATTCAAAAAAGAAAAAACATCCTTAGCTAAAATATGTTACACACACAAACATATATATATATATATATATATATATATATATATATGTGTGTGTGTGTGTGTGTGTGTGTTGACACTCTTTATATTTATAATTCCTCTTTCTTTCATTTTGAATATTCTTCTCCCTTATATATATATATATATATATATATATATATATATATATATATATATATTTTTCTGTTTTGCTTTTCATATAGATTTAATCTGTATAAATAATGAATCTGGCATTATATATATATATAATGCCAGCTTCATATTTATACAGATTAAATCTATAAAAAAAGCAAAACAGAAATTATTGGACAACTTGCCATATTATTGACCCAATAGGCAGATATTTTGAACATTCAAATCAATTCAAAAAAGAAAAAAAAAAGCTGATAATAATTATTAAGACCATATTAGGAGTTATTCTATCCCTGGAGATTACTGATTAACTCTTAGTAAGAAACTTTATTCTGAACTTGCATTTAAAATTCTTAACAATTGACTTCTTAATTTCTATTCTTTTATTGTTCTCTCTCCTTAATAATATTTTTCTTTTTTTCTTGTTCTTTCCTACCCATTGCATCTTTTAGACTTTATTGCTTTGCTTGGGGTGAAATGATTGAAAAAATATATAGATAGATAAAGTTTGATATTGTTTTTGTTAAATTTTGATTTGAAATTTTCACTTTATTTTATAGGAAAGGAGATTAGGTTCAAAAACTTTGTCTAAAATAATTAAATTATGAGGTGAGAGATTGATGTACTGATATGAATATAAGTGTGTGTATGTAGATATGTTGTAAATGCAAAGGAATTTTTAGATCATTTCTTCAAATTCATATACAGAAATGCATTTAAACTGCTTCTAATTTTTGGCAAAAAAATAATAAAATCTTGTAAAAAAAATCAGCATTGTTTGTCCTTGATAACCTTTTGCAAATGTATAATTGTCTTGAAGAAATCTGGAAAATAAATCTTTTTTTCTTTAAACTCATTCAGTGAATTGAAATAAATGTTATATTCGCATGAACACATCACTCCCAAAATGTAGATTTTTGAGGACCATTACTGTATGCATGCTCACTTTAAACAACAATAGATTTGCCATTTTTGTTGATGAGAAAAGGATGTCTTTGCTAGATGAAGCTGATCTCTATTTAAATGGTGCCACATTTTGGCATTGTCTATCTTCCATGACTTCTGTGTTCAGTCTTCTGACTTGTAAACATTTTTAGACTGTTCTTCCTTGAAATCTCAATGCCACAGTTGAATCAACAAGAGGGAAGAGGCTTAGATGTGGGGGGGGGGGGCTGAGTCGAGAAACAGACAGGAAGAAATAAAACATCTATAAAGAAGATATTGATCAATAATTTTTTTAATAGGTTCCATAGAGACTACAGTAATATCTATCAAAGAACTAACAGAAAGAACTTGTGTTTTTGTGTTTCCAAAATGAATCAAATTATAACTTAAAATTGTCCTTCTTAAAGTGTATGAAGGATATTGTTATTACCCCTGTCTTCTTTTATATATTTTTTTAATCATTTCGCCTCAAGGCAACAAAGCCACTAAGACACAAGGAGTTACTGAGCGTGAGAAAATATAAGAAAAAACATTATTAAGAAGTGAGAACAACAAAAGAATAGAAATTATGAAGAGAGAAAATAAAGATTGACATTACATTTAAATTATTGAAAATCAAACTTGATTGGAAAGTAGGAAGCCAGAAGAGAGTTCCACAAGTGAGAGGTACAAAAAAAGAAACTTAGGGTTTAGCAAGGAAAGTTTCAAAATAATGTTAGCTCAAGCCACGGGACTATCACCCCAGGCAGTACTTATCCTTCAGGAGGTGGCTGGAGTCATTACCCAGTGCTAGAGGTGTCCTCAAAAGTGGAAGTGCTGAGGAGGCTTGAGCAATTTTCTATGGTATTGACATTAAACCCATTTTAAACTGACCTTATGCCACATTTGGTAGTGATGTGGGTGCACTGAAAATGCAAACTTACAGTTACATATTAGAACAGTAAGATGATGAGGTACTGCCAAATATTTAGTACTGAGCTTAAATTCATTGAGTCTCAGTATCAAAGAAGAAAGTTCAGAACAATTACCATAAAAGTATTTATAGAAAAGGCAGAAGAAAGTTTTGTTATTTTTTTAAAATTGCATGTGTGTTTTTCTTGACTACATTAAAATAAGTGTTATGAACTGTTACATTTAAACTAAATTTCTCAGTATGGAGATTCCCTCTGTAGAATAATTAAAAAATAATTAGGAATCATCTCTGGTAATTATATCATTTATGTACTCATTCCTATTGTAATTATACTTCTGATTATTCAGTATATACTACTTGACAATATATATATATATATATATAGAGAGAGAGAGAGAGAGTTGAAGATCAAATGTAGATCAGATATGAATCCGATAAAATAAAATCAAGAACAAATAGGAAACAAATCTCAATCAAACATGTTTTGCCTTTATTAAATCTTCATCAGAGATCAAGATAGAAATGAAAACAGCAAAGAGGCACAGAGAACTGGTATACTGTGATCTTGGTTAGCTCCGATTGGTCAGATATGTACCACATGCATAAATGTAATAGACAAAATATAAATAAGTGTTAGGAACATTTTGGATGTTAAAGTTTGTAATGGTGTATGAATGTGTATGTAAAGAAATGCTTGTATGTCTAGGTGTATGTTGGATGGTAAGGTTTATACATCTAAGTGTTTATGTGTGTGAGTATGAAGAATGTCTATAGATGTCACCCTTGAATATCAGAATGTTGACAAAATTCGTATTTGATTGGATTTTTATGTTCTTGTGTGTGTATATGTGTGTTTGGGTGGATGTCTGTTGTCATCACCTCTATGTGGATGGTGAGATGCAGCAAGATATTGTAATAATTGTGTTTGGGTTGGATTTATCGTTAAAGCATTTCTCGTATATTTTTTGAAAAGGAATTGTACTTTTTCATTATTTCATGTATTAGATTTCTATATTATCATTATTTCATGTATTAGATTTCTATATTATCATTATTTCATGTATTAGATAGACATAAGTTAGATTCATGAATAATGAATCTGTAGAATGATGGTGATGTGATATAATGTTTTAAGCAAGTATTTATAGTTGGTAGTAATGCTATAAATATGTTTCCATAATATTTTCTCCTTAAAGAGTGATGTTCTTTTTTTTTAATTTGGCTAGCATTAGTGAAATCAAAGTAATGCCCCACATCGTTTTGATGTAAGATGAGACAGTTAGAATACCTGTCTAAATGCAAGTCTCTCTCGTGTTCATAGATATGGGTTTTTAGATCACATGATGTTTCCCTCACATAAATGTTTTTGCACTGTAGACACTTTATCTGATAAATTCCGGCATCTGAGATGGTGTTTGGTTTATTTTTCTTCCTTATTATATCTCCAATTGTCTTGGAGGTGGTGGTAATGATCCTAGTGTTAGGGATGGCTAATTCATTTGCAAGCTGAAAAAATGTTGGAGAGCAAGATTATGAAGTTTGTGTGTCTGTTCATTTGGCTTATATGGATTTTGTGAGCTCGTTTTTTTTTTTACGTTGAAGATGAAATGGTGTGAGTAGTGGAGAAGCTTGAATGTTTTCTGAGTGTATTCTTCTTCTACATGTAGATATTTAGAGCTAGAGAAGGCATGGTGGAGTAATGGATAGCGGTTTAGATTGAGGAATCTGAGAGCTGAGTTTGAATTCCAGTCGAATCCATTACATTCACTTACATCCTAATACCCTTGGTAAAGGTGTGAATCCTCTTCTTCTTCCTCCAGCTAAATAGCAGGACAGACTGGGTTCTATAGCCTTGGATGGCAACTGGTCTAGGAGAAGGAAAAACTCTGAATTCAAAACCTGCGGAGGGTCGTTTGGGGACCTTGTGGCACGTAGTGCACCAGGTCTCTGTAATCGGCCCTTCAAAAAGTGTGGATGGTCCTGCACGAGGCCTTCACCACTATAATCAAATCTCATGTGCTGTTGTCAAGCTGTCGGTTTCCTAGGAACTGATCTGAAGCCTATATATGCGGGTTTGGGGACCGCTCGTGAATTCCAATTCCCATGAAACTCCAATATTGGAGCCGGCTCAACCCACCCTGGGTGAATGCCATTACAGGTACAGGTATTTAGGGCTACATATCCTAAGAGCTCTGAGGTAAAATACTAGGATTAATCCAGAATTTATTCTCTGGTTATGGTGGGAATAGAAACTGTCATTTTTGTTTGTGGGTTTTTAGTAAACTTTAAAATCTAATTTATCATTATTGTGCATTAATGTCAAGGAAAAGCAGAGAGTTGTATGCTTCAAGTTTGTGTGTGAATTTGATGTGTTCTTATTGTTTTTAGTTATTATGTTTAATAGGCTTGTATGTTAGAGATAAAGTAAGAGTATGTCATTTATATATCTCAGGTAAGTAGTGTTGTTAGGTAAGATATGTTTAAATGGGGGCAGATTCTAAGAATTCTAAAAAGAGGTAACTGAGATCACCACTGATAGGTGACCCCATGGGTGAATCAAATTTCTGTTTGTAGAAAATAATACTGAAAGAAAAGAAACAGTGGTTAGTAATTAATTTGCATATCTTTATAATATTGTGGATGGGTAGAGGAAGCTTTTCTTTGCAGTTTTTTGAGGTGATTTCTCAATGTATTAAGTCATTTAGTGACTGGTATGTTGGTGTATAATGATTTGATATTTAAACTAACCATAGACATGTTAGTTATATTTATGATTTGTATTCTTTGGAATAAGTCATCTGAGTGTGATGTGTGTTGTGCTGATAAGAAGCTTTAATAAAAGTGAAGCATGTTAGATTGAGATTTGTTTCCTATTTGTTCTTTATTTCATTATATATATATATATATATATATATATATATATATATATATATTCAGTTGAATGGATATTAGTTTGTAACTATAGGTTTCATGCTTTTGTGATCATCAGAAAAACTGGTTTATTTTTTTAAAATGTATCTGTTTATGATTATTTGTGTGTGGTGTAATCAAACACAAATAAGCATAAACAGATCAGTTTTTAAAGAAAATAAGCCAGTTTGTCTGATGATTGCAAAAGTGTGAAACCCAGGGTTACAAACTAATATCCATACAAATGAATATGTTAGCTCTCTCAAAGATATTGAGCACTTTCCACTAAGTACCACGTATATATATATATATATATATATATATATATATATATATATATATATATATTGCTGCTTCCTTATACCAAAGATATTATAAAAATATGTTCTACTTTATACAAACTATCTCATAGCTGCTAACAAAAGTTTCTTGGCAGACAAATGGGTTAATCCCACAAGGTTTTATTTTTGAAAGGCTACATAGATTACTGACATGTTTACTGCAATGTTTTCATAGAATAAATTGCTGTCTAACTCTCATTTATTTCTTAGGTTCTATTCAACCAAAAACATAGCAATATACATAGTAGTAATCTAGCTTGTCTTTTAATAAAAAAAAAATGACCATTGACTTATACTAGAGTACATGCAGAACACAGCATGATGGTTTAATCAAGTCCAATAAGCCAATTTTATTTCTTTCTCTCTTAATACTCTAAAAATTCAATTGCCCTGGGATATCCTTCTTCTTAAACCCTGTCATAAACTATGCAAATTTTTTCGTTTATTTTACATACAACAGAATTTAGTAAAAGACCCCACTGACCTGGTACTTAAGATGAACCTGCAATCATGACATTAACTTTTGAGTCTCAAAATGAAATAAGAAAAGGTTATTTTGCAGAAAAGCTATTCATGGAAAAATATCTTTACAATTTAAGAAAAAAGTGGATTTTGCTTAAGCACAACTTGGAATAAGAATAAATAATTTTTTTTTTTTTAATCTTACTCTTCAGGATTCAGTGTTAGTTTGGTATTCACCTTGTCAAGATTTTTACATCAGCAGAGACCTTGACCTTTGGCTGATGGCAGAAATATATATTTTTGAAAGATGCATGTATACATGTCTGGGAATAAATAAATTTTGTGCTATTTGAACTCAGTGATTTTTTTCTTCTTTTCTTATTATTTATGGCATTTTTATTCAGAAGTATTTTCGCAGATTTTCAAGTAATGTACCAATCATAATCATCTCAACCAAATTTATTATAACATATCATGGCAAAGAATTATTAATCAATTTTCAGAATTCATGCTGTAATTATTTTAAGATATATCTTATATATATATATAATATATATATATTTCTTTCTAATGTTCAACCAATATAAGACTCAAGAGCCATTCAAGGTAGAGAATCACTGTATGGAGTTATATTAGTTTAAGAAAGGACAAGATACTTTTGCTTGTTTTATATATATATATATATATATATGTATATATATATGTCATCCATAGACAGACTGTTTTGCTGTTTCACAGCTCATCAGTGTGGCTAGACATCTAATATCCTTAAGCCATGATCAAAACCTGACCCTATTCTATAATACTGCAATATTAAATTATTAATAAATGATGTGGGGATATTATGTATACTGTCAAATATTGTAAATATTTTTGCTATTATAATGAATTACAAATGCTTCATTTCATTTGATATTAGGTTACATATGTTATTTATATAGTAGAAGCCTGCTGCTATAACCGAAATTATATTTTTATTATTTCCTTTATCAAGTTAAAAGTATAATTCTTATTAAAACACAAATTACTTACACCCAATCTGCCCTGCAATTAATCTCCCATCTTATTAACCAAATTCTTCATTTCATTAGCTTGAGTTAGAAAATATTTGTATATGTAGAAGATAGACCGAGTGTGTAAGTATTGAAGTTTTGAGAGTTGAAGCAAAGTAGATTTCAAAGTAGATTTCTTTGTTTTCACTAATTAATAGACTAAATTAACTTTTACATATTCTAAAGAGTAAGATATTAATTTTCTTTTAGAAATATTAAGAGTTCAAGTCCCAAAAACCCAACTTTTTCTCTTTTTTACTTAAGTTAAGATGAAAGAAAATTACCAAATTTTCTTTAGCAGGCATCTGTTTAACTTGTACGATAACAACAGTATATATTTGGTCAAAATATATATTTTGCTCTCTTGCATAGCTGTGAAAAAATATTTTGAATTTATGGTGTTAATGCATAACACATCCATAGATATGCAACCCCTGAATATGGTCTCAGATGAAATTGAAAATACTTCAGAAAATAAAAATTATTTCAAAGAAAATTTTTTGATCAGTTTTCTATAGACACCAAAAAATTAATTTGTGAACTTGAAAGGATTAAAACTAAAATGAATAGGCATAATACATCTAAATTATTAAGCCAAACATGCTTGAATAAAACCATGCTGACTATATATATATATATATATATATATATATATATCAGGGAAAAGCTTAACACATGACAAAAATAATTTTCCTTGATGTATGTCATATTGCTCTGTATTCTATACATTGAGCTTTCTACAGATCTATCTTTTTAATAGTTTATATTAAATAGAACCACTTGGATTATTCTTTCCACTTACAGAGCTGATATTATTATCTATGTATGTATATATACATATTCTGGTCATCTGATGATCATGTGACTGTGAAACTTAAGTAGTGATACAAACTCTTTTGTACTGTGACATGTTGTGAAGCAGTTTTTCACTCTTTTGCTCAGTTAGGTAGAGATCACTGTTGGTTACTGTTCTAGGTATGTGTCTGTCTTTTGGTCTTTTTTTATTCATTAGTTGGTTTCATTTTACCATTTTCTTGGATAGGTTTTTTCTTGTTTTTTGCTTTATTCATTGTTAGTATTTTCTTTTTTCCTTTTTATTGAGTTTTCTTTTGGTCATCTAGCAGGCTTCCTATTGGTTGTACCAAGGCTTTGGACTTTTGGGTGTACATGAATTGCGAGGATATGTAACTTGATTATTGGTCTGAACTTTGTCTTCTTCTGAGGTATGATGCTGCAAAGCATTTTTGCGTGGTCTTGATCAGCTAGGCATAGAGCACTGTTGGTTACTGTTTTAGGTAGATGTCTGTCTTTTTTTTTCATTAGTTTGTTTCATTTTACCATTTTCTTGGATAGGGTTTTTCTTGCTTTTTTGCTTTAACATTGTTATTATTTTCTTTTTTCCTTTTTATTGAGTTTTCTTTTGGTCATCTAGCAGGCTTTCTGTTGGTTGTATCAGCACTTTGCATTTTTGTGGAATATATATATATATATATATATATATATATATAAATATATATATTTAAAGAATTAATATATCTTTATTTATTAATCTATTTTTATTAATTCAAATGCTATTTTTAGTGGATACCTGTACTTGAGTAGATGCTCTGTCTATTTTATACAGTATTTTATTTTGTCTCCTGGCCTGAACATTTGAGAAATCAGGCAGGAATTGTCTTCCAAATGTTCAATTCCTACTGGAGATTGCATTTTCTTTAATATGATTTCTCAAATATTCAGGCCAGTAAATGAAATAAAATACTGTTTAAAATAAACCGTGTCTCCTTGAATATAGGTATCCAACAAAATAATGTTTAAAGTAATAAATTTATATATACATATATGCATGTTAGGCAAAAGTTCAGGTAATTTGAACAATATATGCAACTGTAATAAATTTTGCATGCAATGTTGGAAAAATTAACTACTCTGAAGGAGACAGTGGAAACTAGGTTTAATTTAAAGTATTTTTTATAGTTTACTTGAATGTTTGGTTAATATGTGTACATTCGGGTGAATGGATAATGTATAGATTTTTATATACAGATTTATGTTTTTATAATTACTTATATAAAAATATGTACATGTAAATTTTTCAGTGTTATTTTATATATGAATATGTATGTATAATTCATAATATACAATACACACAGACACACACACACATATATATATATATATATATATATATATATATATATATATATATATATATATTATATATATATATATATATTCACTCATGTATGAATATATAAAATATAGAAAAAATTTAATCTCAATTGTCATAGAAAATTGATGAGAAAATTTTATATATATATATATATATATATACTTTGGCCACTTCAGTATTTGAGTACATAAACTATAATCAACAATTCTGATTGCCTGTTGTATGGACTTTGATACATATTTATTTATGTCAGTCAATAAGAGGAGACTAACTGATCAAGAGACAAACACAGACATGTAGAACTGTTAAGAGAGGGAAAGTAAAAGCATATAATATATGAAAATAGAGAGAAATGAAGTTCATAGTGGAGAGAGTGGTGTAGATGATCAACTTAATCTGTCCATTTAACATTCTTTCCTTTCCTTTCCTTCGATTTTGGTCCGACTTAAATTGAGTGATAAGCCAGTAAGTATTGATTAAGCAGTAATTTTAACAATTCAGCACCTACTTCAGTGAAAATGAGTGTTGAAGATGCTGTTTAATAATACTGTTATTTCTGTTGTTAACTTTGCTTGTCTTTTTTTTTTACCTTTGTTTTATGTTGAATCTCCTTTATTTTCCAGATATTTTGTCAGAGAAGAGAAAACAATATAATAAAGCCATCAGCGTTCCATACTACCAAAAAATCATCTGGGAGGAAACTCCCATCAATATTAGAAAGATCTATAGCATTTAGTGGGCCCGAGAAACTGAACTGCCTGAAAAACTAAAACAGCTAATTTCACTGCTACTATGAAATTAACTGTTCTTTTTAATAAGTACCAATATCATGTGAAGCATCAGATTCAGAAATGTAAACATTTAGTCATTATTTCTGAAAAATAATAAAATAGATGATATAAGAAAATATATAATTCTTTGTTAACATGTTGGTCTTCTGAGATGAGCTATTATTATACATTCATCACTATTATCTGTAATGCATAATATCAATTATTATACATTAATTGGATATGCAATTAGTGTAACAGTTATTGGTGTGAAAAGTGGAACAGGCAAAGTGAGTTCAAATTCTGATCTAGTCTGCTGAATTCACTTTTGTACAAAGATCCTTCAAAAAGGCATAAATACATTTTTTCTTTCATCAGCTATGAGCTGAACAGGTCTCTCAAGCCTGGGGGGGGGGGGCAACCAGTCTTGGAGAAAGACAACACTGAAGAGAAAACAAAAAACTACTCAAATATATTTCCCAAGAAGTCATGATAATTCACAGATAATAATGTAATAATGATAAGGGATACTATGGAGAGCCATGACCATAACAAGCTAAGGAAAACCACATAATAAAGATAATGCCTCATCTAAAAAATTCCAACCAAAACTGTATTGCACTAACTTAAAAATAGGGAGGGTTGGTATATGTTGAAAATACACATGTGAAATTCTGGCTTTTACCTGGGCTTGTACATTGCTCTGTGGCACTGGTGAGAAATATTTTTTCTCTGCCACCAGGCAGCCCGAAAATTTTTCCATTGCTAAACAGATAGATGATATAATCATTGCCAGCAGATAATGCTGACTTAATTCCTTTTCCTTCAAGAGTATTTTCTGTCTTTGAAAATTCAGAATTCAGTTTCAGAATTGGCACAAGTTTTTCTAAGAGTTTCTGTATTTCTAAGATGAAGCATCAAAACTATAAAAGCATTAAAAGCAAGACAAAATAGATTATAAGTAAGAAGTCATCGTAACTGGCTTAAACTATAATCATAATAAAGAACTAAATTTGTTTTTTTACATCTTATTAAGTTTATTTAAAGCTGAAAACTATTTTTGGATTGTAAGATTTTTTTGGAGATAATAATGATTTTTTGATACAAGTCATACTACTTAACTCATAGCTGTGAGGAAAAGAGGTGGATTATTATCTTTCAAGTGTAAGTGTACATAACAAACATGAATGGAATTTGAACTCAGCTCTCAGCTCTCCAATTTCAAATTCAGATGCATTATCCATTACACCACCCACATATTCCAGTTTACAGTAGCTGGTATGCCTGAGCAGTCACTCATCTAGGTACTGACCAGGCTTGACATTGGTGGTCAGAGGATACCCGGTGTTTGAACATGATATAGCCATAAGCGTAATAAATAAAACTTACTAATATTTGTATAAGTATGTTGCATCATGCATTTTTTTTTAAGTTACAAAGTACACCAGGTAACTGAGAACAAATGATAAAAAATAAAAGATATTGAATAAAAAAAAAATCAGTCTAATTTGTTAATATATATATATATGTGGTGCATCGGGTAATTGAGAACTAATTATAATATAAAGAAAAACAAAGATATTCACTAGAAAAATCAGTTTATTCTGTTTATGTATATATGTAGAGGATATGTCAGTTAACTGAGTGCAGATAAGAACAGCACCATCAGTGACTGACAAGGATATTGACCACCCAATAAAGAGGAATATTGCATCAAATTACATCCCAGTTCAATGTTGGTAACACTCAAATACTCATGTAAGGTTTCATAGTCACTGACCAAAAAGAGGACTGTCATTGACACTACAACCTCAATTAATAGACCTTCACTAGGTCAGAGAACATACTATTCTTAGATGGCAATACAATCAAAATTGATTTTTATTGTCAACAAAAAAAAGAATGTAAGTTTATGCAAAATAATCCCTGTTCAGAATAACATTACAAGTTTTACACTTAGTAAGATAAACTAAGATCAAATGATTGAGTTGCAATAATGTATTGCATCTTCTGAATTCAATTAGCACAATGCCTTAAGACTTCCACTTAATTAAAATCAGTGAAATACTTTTTTTTTTATAGTAGTAAAGGTTTTAAAGTAGAGAAGAGATCAACTGAACACTATTGGAATTTGAAAAACCCACTTTATTTTAACAAGTAATCAAAGAATTAGTTTGACAATGGAATCACTCTTAATTATGATGAATAAACTGAAATGTGAAAAAATTAGAAACTGTTGTATACTTTATAGTTTCATGTCTTAAGTAATCACCAAATAGTTTGATGATTACTTATGGTGTGAAACTGCTAGTCACCCCACAGTGTTGATTTCTACAAATGATGTCCCTGATATTGATCATTCTTCTCTCTTGTATATATGTGTGTGTATGTGTGTATATATATATATATATATATATATATATATATATATATATATATTTGTGTGTGTGTGTGTGTACATACACAGAGATTCAATGATGGCATAGAAATTAACAGTGCATAGTGACTATAGTTTTATGCCTCAATGTGTTCTATACACCCTATCTCTGATATTGAACACTCTTTCTTTATCAATATAGCAAATTTTAAATAATGTTTGTGCGTGTATATATATATATATATATATATATATATATATAGATACAATGAAGAATCTGCAATATTATTGGTCCTGATCTGTCATCTCAGTTTTAGTCACTTTCCCACCACTGTAATATAGTTTCCCTGTGCTTTCATGGTAATTGTTCTGATGAACTCTCCTCTATTGTACCTAGACTTTATGAATTTAAGTGCAGTACTAGATTGGTGGCAAGGTCTCATTATTTTACAGTTGAATTGGTTAGATGGGACTATAAGTTCTATGATAATAGTTTCTTTTCTCACACTTCTCACTTGTAGAACTCTCTTCTGGCTTCTTGCTTCCAAGTCAATTTTAATCTTCAAAAATTCAAATGCAATGTCAATTGTTATCTTCTTTTATTGTTCTCTCTCCTTACTAGTATTTTTCTCATACATTCTAACACCCAGTAACCCCTTGGATCTTAGTGCCTTTATTGGGGTGAAATCATTAGAAAAAAAAAAGAGAATTTGTGAAAACCTGTTTATTCTGTTGTTAACATTTCACTCTGTACTACCATCATCAACAGAAATAAAAAAAAATCTTAGGAAAAATTGTGACCATGTCAACCTTGCTATTTAGAAATGCTGTGGTTATAAATATATTTCTAAAGAATGAATGGATTTTTATTACTCTAAACCTAATTTTTAGTGGATCCCCATAATTGAGTTGTCACTATTTTAAACAATGTTTATTTTTATGCAGACAAAATAAACATTGTTTAAAATAAATGGAGCATCTACTCAAACATGGGTATCCACTATGAATAACTTTTAGAGGAATAAAAATATGTTGGATTAAAAATAAAATCCATGAATTCTTCAGAAATATATATATATATATATATATATATATATATATATATATATATAAAAAAAAAAAAGCCAACATCCAATAATATCAACTATTAACACGGCCACAATGTGTTGATCATATTTGTAAAATAAAAATGTTCCTATCACTATGGATACACATATATAAAAATGTACATATTCCATTAAAATTTTTTTTAAATCCTTGATAATAGCTAACAGAGTAGTCAAATACACTTGGATATATAGAAAATTCAAATATTTTTTATACCCTTTATGTCCAGAAAGAAAACATATGAACACAAGAAAAATTGAATAAAAAGATTAATCCCGGTACCTTTTCAGTCATCCTTAATGAACTTATATAAAAGAGGGATTGGTACACAAATACACAATTATATATATATATATATATATATATATATATATATATATATATGATACACAGCATCAATCCACTACAAATAAAGTTTTGAAGTAATAAAAATATATTACTACAATGAAGGTAAAATATCTTATGCATAAACATAATATAAAATCAGAGAATGTGTGTGTGTGTGTGTGTGTGTGTGTGTGTATGTATGTATTTCTTCCCTGATTTTATATATGCATGAAAATTGAAGATTTATAAACAGAGATTAAAAAAGAACATATTCAATTAAATTCTGATTTGAAGAAAATACATTTGCCTTGCTACTGCCTCATACTATTACATTTTATGTTCATTTATTCAGTACCCATCTGCCAACTTCAACCAATACAAGACATTCCTCACCAATCCCACCAAGTCCCAAAACACTGGTGCCGAGAGTGACTGTCCTCCAAAGACTTTCCTTCATGACCTTACATAATGAACCTCACGGAATCTGCCTCTAGGCAACTTGACTTGCTATTCAGAGCTCACAGTTATTTTACTTTGTTACAGCTCTTGACATCTCTTCCCTGCCTCCCTTTCACAAATCAGAACGATGGCTATGGGATGGTGCTTCCTCCATCTCCATCTTTGGACTCTGAGACAACATCAAGAATGAAGCAGTCAGGCTGATCATTAAAACTTCTCTTGTAGACCATGCTTCAACCTTTAGCTGTTTGCCTCAGTGTCCACTTATGATAATGTTGTTTTGATAATGTTGATAATGATAATGTTGTTATGATAATGTTGTTATGGCTCAACTGAAGGTTCAAACCTTTCTCTCTATTTTCTCTTTGATTTGCAGCATTTTATTCTTCTTATTGTTAATTTTATTCTTCTTACCTTTAATCAAACTTTTATTCCTTGTCTGCTTTTCTCTCTTTCTTTCATGTTTTTTCTCTTTCTTTTTCTTTTTTCTTTCTGCTCCTCTTTTTTTACTCAACTTTTGCTGATATTTAATTTTTTAATTTTTTTTATAAATTTAATTTCTTTATTTTTGATGAATTTTAATCAACATCTAATTATGGATAACACAATCAACTTTTCATGTTGGCATGAAAATTCCAGATGCATTTTCATTACTTTTAAAGACGAATACTTTTTTTTTCTGGTTATCACACATTTTACAGACTTTGATTTCATGTAATAAAGAAATTAATAATTATTTAATATTTGTAACAAATCTTTTTCTATGTACCATGTCCCTCATGGCTCTTCACATTTTCCTATTCTTTGTAGCTCTGTGTAATGGTTATCTTTTTACTATCCCTCTCACTCCTCTGCAATTCATTTACACAAATTTGTTAAGTTATTTGCTGTTTCTTCTCTGTCCCTCTTACAACCAGTCATAAAAAATATTATTACATATTTCATGGTTCATCTATACAATCTAAAGCCAATATAATACACTTGCCTGAAGAGGGTTGGGCTCTGTCAGACTATCTTGCCCTAGACACACCTCTGCTGCTCTTGCTGTAGTAAATGTAATGCATCTATGACCCTAATAGATTATGGGACACATACACACACACACACACACACACACACATATATATATTAAACTTACTCAAAATTTAAGGGGTACTGAAAAATTCCAAAATTACTATTTAAAAGAATCCCTTCTCAGATCAAAAATGGGTACAGCATCTACATCTTCTATGAGCTATGTTACTTTGGGATGTACACGATCATGGCTCTTCACAATTTCCTGTTCTTTGTAGCTCTTAGTAAATTTTGTCTCTCTTAATCTTCGTTTTACCATCCATTTACACAAGTTCACACCATTCCTCTGTCCCTCTTGCCTTCTTTGTCATAAAATAAATTAATACAAATTTTCTAATTCAAATATTTTTTCAGAAATTTGACTTAGTAAACTTTCTCCCTTACATTAAATTTGAATATATAATACTTAACTTTCATTATATAGTTTATTTTTATTTTTTTCATGTCTACTTCTATCATTTTTGTCTTTTATTGGTACTAATATAATTCTCTTTTTTCCTAATTATTCACACCTTTTGCTTTACTCCTATCATCCACTTCATTTTAACTTCTTCCCTCATTCTTTTTTGTCCTTACTAACATCATCCTCTTCTTTTTGCTTCTATGCTGATATCAACATTTTTTCACTCACAGTAAACTCTTCTTGTTTCTCCTCAGATCGTAATCTTTTTTTTAATCATTTTTACTCCTTTTTAGAATTTCATATTAATTTTGTTTCAATCTTTAGTAAAATCTTTCTTCCCCTTCGCTCTGCATCTTTAGTCTTTTATTTCTCATTCTCCACCTCTACCTAAACACTTTCTTTTCATTCTCCATTTCTACCTAAACACTTACTTTTCCTTCTCCACCTCTACATAAACACTTACTTTTTCATTCTCCACCTCTACCTAAACACTTACTTTTCCTTCTCCACACTTACTTTTCCTTCACCACCTCTACCTAAACACTTTCTTTTTCCTTCTCCACCTCTACCTAAACACTTTCTTTTTCATTCTCCACCTCTACCTAAACACTTTCTTTTTCATTATCCATCTCTACTCAAACATCATTACCATTTTCTTTTACTTCCTAAAGTCTCTTTCTCATTCTCCTTCACAACCTAAACTTTTTCTTTTTCACTTTATTTTTGTAAAATTTTATCTGTCCTTTTTTTAACACTTTTAACCAAAGTCTGTTTTGTCCATATATGTCATGCAATAATGTTTATTCTCCTATGGTGTGCCCCCTTCAGAACATGGGCAATCATGGCTCTTCACAGCTTCCTCTCATTTGTAGCTATTAGTAATGTTTTTCTTTTAATGTTTACTGTTGTGCATTTTGTTTTTAATAAATATTTTCCCTAACACTAAAATTTAATTTTGTTTTCTGATCTCAACCATTTTCATTCATATAAAATCAAGTCATTTTTATTTTGTTTCTGCTTCAAGCTCCGTTTTTCAAACTTATTTCTTCATTCTTTTTCTTGAAATCCTGTTTAGTCCTGTCTATCTTCCAGATTTTCTTTTTCATAAATTCTTTCATTTCTTTTACCATCATTTTACCATTATCTCTCTTTATATCTTTTGTTCCTTTTCATTTTAGCCTCCAGTGAATTTTTCATTTTTTCTTTTCTTTTTCATTTTACCACTCATTTCTTTCATTCTTTCACATTTCAATAACTGCATTTTTCTTCTTCTGTCTCTTCACCTTTTGATATCTTCTGTTTCATTTAGGAAATTCAATTTTTTTTTCCTTCAAAATAACACATGCAGAAATATGTTTCAAAAACAGATTCCTTTTGAGAACTTTTAAATATCTTTCTTGATTTTTTTTCTTTTATGAATCTTTTTCATCTGAATGTTCTTTTGATTTTTGCTATTTATTTAATTCATGCAACACAGAATTCTCTGTTATCCTTTGTATATATTTTATTTTTCATTCCTTTTATGTCTACACTTCTTTTCTTCCTTTTCATTTCTTCAATCATTCCTTCTTTTACCTTCAGTCTTTTCTTCCTTTTCCTTTTTCATTTTTTTTACTGCCTATTTCTGTAAGTTTTCTTCCTTACAGTTTAGAACTATATTTCTTTTGTTTTCTTACCTTTGTTTATTCTGTTTCTTTTTTTACAATGATGTTCACTCTGAGCAAGGCCCAAGCGCCACTTGAGGTAGAGGGTTACAGAGTAAGAGGCAGAGTTTATGGGGATATGTGGGAAAGATAATGGTTAACCCTAGGATTGAACAGGTTAAGATTGTAGTGATCAGGGAAGCAACCACTTAGGAGTCGGTTCCACAAGGCAGTGGTTCATTGGAAGAACGTGTTTGAGTGAAACTTATATTTCATTAAGGGAATACAAAGGGAATGCAGGTGGTTCCTTACAGTGTGCACAGCCATGGTGGGTCTTAGCTGTGAAGGTTAGGACCAATGGAACTAAGGAATGTAGTTCATCTGAGAACTCTCCTTGGAAATAGCAAGAGAGCAGTGAAAAGCTTGTGACATCTCATCTGTTCTCTTCCTGTTAGTCATGTTTTTCTTTCCTTCTTTTCCTTTTTACTGCTTATAAGATCCTTACTATCATCTATTTACATTTAATAAAGTATTATGGGTTTGGGTGGGATTCAAATAGTTTACAGTGTCAGTGTAAACATAGACCTACCAGATACATCAACTTTCCATATAACTACTGCCATGGAAAATGCTCAAATGAACGACATTTCCTGGTTCAACCAAGTCTGACCTTCACAGCTAGGACCTACCATGCCACTTACATAGTAGCAAACCACCCTAAATCCCTCTGTATTCCACTGGCAAAAAGTAAGTTTCACTCAAACAGTTTCTTCCCATGATCCACTACCCTATGGAACAAACTTCCAAGAGGATGTTTCCTCAATCCTTACAATCTTAACCTGTCCATTTCTAGAGGCAACCATTATCTTCTCCTCCTATCCATATAAACTACCCCTCAATGTAAACCTCTACTTTAAGTGGACCCAGACCTTGTACAGGATAAACCTTACTGTAAAAAAATGTTCTCCAAGATGTTCTTCAGCTATTTTGTCAAGAGATGCTATGCAATATAGTAATCCCTTTTTTGGCTTTTGATTTTTCAATGCCATCTTTGTTTTTATTTAAGCCTTCATTAATTCATTCCTCTTTTCTTACTTATCTTATGAGTCATGCCTTTTTTTCTTTCTTGTATACAGTTTTCTTTCATTACTTTCTATTAACCTTTTAATATCTCATTCAGTTTTTTCTTCACCCTGAGTACTTTCCTTAATTTTCTTCCTGCTAATTATCTTTGTCTTTCATTAGTTCATTTATTATTTTCATTCACCTGATTTTCATTCTTTCTTAATCTACAACTCATTTCTTTTATTACATTACATCCTCCATTTATTTTCCATTTTGTCCATTTGTCCATCCCATACTTTTTCTTTTTTCTCTTTCATTTATCACCTTTTAAGATTTTTCTTTTACTTATAGTGTTTTTTAAAAAAAAATTACATCTTTCATTTCTTGTCTCTCTTTATAACTTCCATTTTTCTTTTCAGAATACCTTGATTGATTCATTCTTCATTTCTTCTTCAGCTTCTTTTATTTTTATTTAATTATATCTCTTTAATCATTTGATCATTCAAATTCTTTCTTTTTTTTTTCTTTGAATTTCTTTGCACTTCCTATTTTTCTTTCTTTTCTTTCATTCCTTTTACACTCTCTCTCTGAGTAATTTATATTTTTTCAGTTCTTCTTTGCCTTTTCATCTTTCCTTTCTCATTCAATCTACCCCATTTTCTGGTATCAACATTTTTACCCTAAAATAAATCTTGAAAATTTATGCTGCATATTCAAGGTTGAATATTATGTTGCTTTGCAGCCTCCACCTAATTATTTTCCCAAGATTTAGATGGACAAATTAGGAGTGTGACTTAGAACCTGTGCATCTTCAAGGCATGAAAATACAATTTTTATTATTTTCATTTTTTACTTCTTAATTTTACTTAATTTTTTTGGCTTTGTCATATTTTTATTTATCCTCCCTTACATTGCATTCTTTCTTTTTCACTTTTTTATTTTACCTTACATTTCTACCTTCATTCCTTAGCTAATGAACCCCAGGAAATTCAGACCCTTCATTAAGCTTCTCTAGCCAAGTTATTGAGCCCTTCTTGCTCTCTCAAGAGACCCAGAACAGAAACTGACCACTTTCCTATCTGCCCTTCCCACTTTACAGTGCCTTTTAAAAAAAAAAAAAAAGACAACCAAAAGGAACATAATAGAAGACAACCTTTGATACCTTTTTATTTTCTTTAGCATGTGTGCACACACACACACATTATTTATATATATATATATATATATATATATATATATATATATATGTGTGTGTGTGTGTGTGTGTATATATATATATATATATATATGAGAGAGAGACAGAGACAAGCATTATATATATAGTCAATTTTCTTTGCCTTACTTCTTTGATTAAACTCTTTATTCTTAATCTGTGAATAAAAAATATCTATACCTATTCATTAATGCACCAATGAACACCAATACATATATACATGTATATACAGAGAGATCACACACACACACACAATAATTACAGATATATTAAAATTTAGTTTCATTTTTTAGAACAACACTGGGAGATATATTTTATAGTTTTAGGCTCAAAAACATTTAACACTAAATGATTACACACACACACACACAAATATATCATCCAAATTACTCAAGGCAAATTATATATTATATTCCTAATTTTAAAATAATCAAATTTGTTATTAATGTTGAATTTAATTAACTGTTTAATGAGAAAACCTATTTATAAACTTAAATTCTCATAAGAAAATAAATATTATAATAATTTTTATTGATAACGATGACTTTTTAGTTGGCAAATATTTTGTTTAAGCAGGTTTTTCTAGCAAATAATACTGACATCCCAAATCCCATGAGATAGCCCTATTAATATTTTGTGGCAATCAGTTTAAAATATTAAAATTTCATTAATACTTGCAAATGCCTGGCAGAGGAATAGCCAACAATCAAATTGATCATCCTTTATGCCTAAAGATTAATAAAGTTTGTAATAGCTAATTCAAATTTCAAATATATATATATATGTATCAAATTTCAAAAATTTCAGATTTCCAAACTCACCATTTGTGAATTTGCATATGGCTGGAATTGTTAAAAGTATAACCAGAAAGGCAAAAATTTACTTTATTTTTCCTAGCCCTCATAAGCCTGAAGATGATATTGTGAATATATCAAAAGTACTTTGAAAAATAAAATGAATATATATATATAAGTGTGTATCATTCATATCAAGAGTTCTGATAAGTGAGAAATTACAAAACTCAGAGTTGACTAAGAATAAATTTTGAACTTTAGCAATTCTGATTCAATTATATATATATACTAGCAGTAGAGCCCGGCGTTGCCCGGGGATATAACAGTAAGAGATAGATCAAGTATCGACCATCATAAAGACTGAAAAATAAAATTGACAAAGATTATTGTTTAAGGTTGACGGACATGCATGTCTTAATTAGTTTTTTTTTTTTTTTTTTTTTTACAAATTGGTCAAAACCAAACTCAAACAAAAACATTGTTTTCAATTGTTATGAGTCTACTGATTGAATAGAATTTTATTATAAACAATTGTCTTGTAAATGGAATTTTTAAAGCATTCTGAATGTAAAAATAAAGAAAAAAGTGTGCAAGAATAAGAAACACTACCTGCCAAAAAAAAAGTGAAGTTTTGTTGAAATCAGTTGAAAAATGTAGGAAATCCGATCCCATATATAAATGAACACCCTTACACACACAACCTGGGTTTTATAATAAGTATAACTTGATATGAGTTGTCCCCCTTTCATTCTCGCGACAGTGATGCCTCTTAATCATGTTTTCAAATTGATTTCGTGCAAAAACAATTGTGTTTTTCCAATTTTTGACACTGTCAAGGTAATTTTACATAGTCCTGTGAAGTTTTGTTGAAATCGGTTGAAAAATGTAGGAAATTCGATCCAATATATAAACGTACAGACACACACACAACCTGGGTTTTATAATAAGTATATATATATATATATATATATATATATATATATATATATATATACACACACATACAGACATGCAAATATTGTTAAAAGCAACAGAAAGCCAAAGAAAAATGGAAAATGAAAGAAACTAAGAGAAAAGAGCAGAAGACAGACACCCAACTAATTACAAACACTACTCTATATTTAATTTCCTAAAACAGAATATTTACACTTCCAGCTTCACAACTCAGAAAAATACAAAGTTCACACAACTACTTAAGTTTTATACTACCACGATTGTCAGGCAAACAGAATGGTAGCATTCAACTGAAGTAGCAGTCTAAACTTTGTTTTGTTCTCTCTCTCTGTATATTTCATTAAAAAGTAACTGACAAAACACTTTTGTTTTTTTCTTGTATTTTCTTCTATGTGAACAAGAGAATGCACTCTAAGTTAAAAAACAGAAGTACCTTGTCAGTCATTTTTAATAAAATATGTATTAGAGAGTAATTTCAGCCCAAATAAACAACTATGTCCGAGTGTTTGTTTATTATTTAGGTTGACACAAAAGCTTCCAGGATTTTTTGACCAAATAGTTTATTCAAATAAGTTCATAGCATTATCATTCAGTGCTGAATTATTTATGCATAGCATAACTACTCAGAGCTGAAAAAAATCCCCTTGTTTTCTCTGAACTTTGACCTGTAACTAAATTGTGCATTCCATCATAAAAGAATTATTCTTCTTTTGATTCAGAGAATTTATTGTTTAATTTTGAGAGACATTAACTGTGTTGAAATCAATGAGTAGAAAAAGAGTGACAGACTGAGGGTAACAGGTCTGAAGACTATCCTACATGTAAGGGGGGGAATCAACATATCCCACCTCTACAGTTGTTTGTCACATTGCATTTGCCGCATGATAAAAGACATTGTTATAGACTAAAATTGTTGGCTGACTCCCTCATCCAAAAAAGGACTTTTTCTCTTCCAATATATCATATAAAAAAAAAACCATTTGTTCATTGTCATGTTGCACAGAAACAATTTGACCAGCAATTGATCATAAAGAATTCCCTGTGTATCCTACCAAATACACATAAGAACATTTTTCTCCACAACAGATTTAATTTGCTTTATGATATTGAACACTCTCTGGGCTAAGCCACAATTTTCTTCCTTTTGGATTCTTTTAATGAATCTATTTTTCATTGCTTCTGACTATCTTCTCCATAAATCATATTTTCTGCATCAAGCAAGAACAGAAACAAAACAACTGAAATGTTACCCAATATGGGTAATTTTTTTCCAACACCACAAAATTGCAATGAAACGAAAACATTAACCTAAAAAGTCACGACATGTTCTTAAACATCCTCGTCAGATTGAGACTTTTATATGGATGTCAAGCATGACACCAAATTCATTCAGAAATATCTAAATTGTCAATTATGTACAAATGCATCCTAAGATCAATGATTAAAAATTGCTCCGAGCAAATGAAATATGTAGCTCTTTGTGAGGACAAATGTCTTCAAACCTTGTGGACTGGTGTTACAGAATCAGGAACAATAAATTGTAGCAAATAACAGAAACCACATCACTTGAGGATTTTCAACAACAACAACAACAACAAAAATAGAGAGCACATGCAACTGAAAGAGAAAATAATGATATTGTTTTTAGGTGTGAAGGAATTAGAAAAAAAAAACATTATGAAGAAGCCTAATTACATTAAAAAAAACATTATAAAGAAGCCTAATTGCATTGAAATTGGCTGGAAGTGCAGAAAAAGAAACTGTTATCATACAACTTACAGTTACATCTAGCAGCCAATTCAACTGTAAATTGATGAGACCCTGATGCTAATCTAGTACTTCACTTAAATTCTAGGTAACAAAGCGAAGAGCTCATCAAAACAATTACCATGAATGTATTTATAGAACAGGCACAGGGAAACAACTTTACAGCAATGGGAAAGTGACTGATCACAAGATGCCAGATCAGGACCAGTAATATTGCTGATTCTCCTTTGGATTTTATCAGGAATCTCTACATAAATAGCAGGAGCACTAGAACATACGTGGCAGAAATATTCTAAGCTTGGGTGAATGAGATATGTAAGATAGATTCTGGAGAGAAAAACTGTCTAACATGGCATAGTGAACCAACTTTCTTAGCAGCAGACTTGGCAATGGATTCAATGCAGTCTTTCCCATGTTACAATACAGAATAGACACCAGCCACAGTTTATGATTAATGTGTGGGCTGGAATTGTAGGTGACTGTCTGGTAGGTCCATATGTTCTCTCAGAACATCTGATAGATGTCTACAGGGACTTTATTTCAAACACACTTCCAGATCTGCTAGAGGATGTACACCTGCTAATATGAAGATGCATGTGGTTCATGGATGATGGGGATCTAGCACATTTTAGTCACATTTTTTGTGATGCACTGGCTGACATCTACCAGGAAAGATGAAGGAGGTAGGGGAGGACCGGTTCTATGGCCTGCACGTGTTCCCCCAACCTCAATAATTTGGAGTTGTTTCTTGGGGAGCACTTAAAACAATTGATTTATACAGTAGGCATTAATAATGCAGAGACGCTTCATCAATGTGTCATGGGGGCCTGAAAAACCATTTGACACTGTGTTGGAGTATTTGAAAGGGTCCCCACCAGTCAATGGTTTGATGGGTGCATGTGTGTGCAGAAGCAAGCAGAGGACATTTTGAACTTCTGTTATGAGTTGCTGTGTTGAGATATTTTGGACGTTTGTTTATATGGACATTTTATATTGTTTTGGTGTCAGGAAAAAGTATTTTGGGATTGTAAGACTTAACAGTGTCTATTGTAATCTTTAAACTTAAATAACTCAAAAACAAGAGATTTATAAACTTATGTTTATATGGACATTTGTCCTTGTTTTGTTTGAGGACCCCTACCAAAGTTTGTAAAAGGAGCGTTCAGTAGGTAAGGTCGAATTTACTGCTTATAAACTTCAATCTTCCATGAATCTTGTACATTCATAACTGCTCATGGCGTATCAAATGTAAACAAATGACGTCATATATTAAGAAATGGACAAAGTCTGACAATTTATTTATTAAAGACATTTTTATGTTTAATGTTCTTTTTTATAGATACAAGTATTTAAGTAAATGCTCTGTTTATAATAAACAGTATTAAATAACATTTACCGGCCTGAATGTCCGAGAAATTTTCATATAAATGACGGTTCCGTATAGGATGCAGGTTCGAATCCTGTCAAAGGACGAATATTTTCTATGAAAATTTCTCGGACATTCAGGCCGGTAAATGTTATTTAATACTGTTTATTATAAACAGAGCATTTACTTAAATACTTGTATCTATAAAAAAGAACGTTAAACATAAAAATGTCTTTAATATATATTTATATACACACACACACGTTTCATTAAAAATGAAAGGTACATTTAATATTATTGTGTTCTTATAATTTTTTCTTTCTAGATATAAAGTATATAGAAATTATCCAAATATTCTGCATATTTAAATGCTTTCAGCTATTCTTTTAGCCATTACCAAGGATGGTTTTAGTTTTAGTTTTAACTGAATGTATTAATTTTTTAATGTATGTATCTAAAGTTATAGGAATGCTTTTATTTTCCAAACACAGTCAGCAACTTGTTGATGTCATTGAGTATTGTTTTTTTTTTGCATTTTCTTATTAACGTTTCCATTATTTTTAACCCTTTTTTGGTGGATGAGGTGATTATATTTGTATTTTCTATAAGTATCAAGTGGGTGGAGTTTGGTAGGTCTCCGTGTGTGTTTAAATAAGACCTAATTGATCAGAGAGATGTAAAGAGACATGTAGTGGAATGTTCAATGTAATTATTCATGAAGTGGGTTTGGTCAGGAACATGGTTCCTTATGGAACATATGAATTTATAAATAATATCAGTTCTCTTTAATTTGGATCTTCTAGGTATTTTATTGTTGTTGATGATGAAGTTAGTAGTTTTAAATTTTTTACAGTAGATAATTAATTTCAATTTCTTGGTTTTGTCAACTGGAGTTGTATATTTCTTTATAATTTTTCTAAGGGAAGATTCATCCTGCTTGTAGTTAGTGTGCAGTTGATTTTTATATAAAATATTAATGTTACTGTTTTTATTTGTATGTTCAGTTGGTTACCTTAAGAAGAAAAAGTCTAATATGGGGATCTATGAGGTAATTCCAAAATAAATTTGAAAACAATCAGACATACAGAACATTTAGACAATTTCTACATACTTTACATCCAGAAAAAAAAAAAATTCTAAAAAAATCCTAAGAAAAATTAAATAAAGCACATAATCATATTGCCTTGACAGTTATTTTTAACAAAACTTATATAAAAGAGGGATTGCTGGCCAAATACAGAGTTAATATGTATAAACACACACATATATATATATATATATATATATAATACACGCACACATATATAACACGCACACACACATATATAATACATACACATAACACGCACACATATATAACACGCACACACATATATAATACATACACATAACACGATGCACACAAATAATACACACACATACATATATAATACACACACATAACATGCACACACACACATATAATACACACACACACATATATATATACATGCACACACATACATCCATATCTCATTCTTTGAAAAAGCTTTAATAAAAGCAAAACATGTTAGATTTATAAATGTTTCGTATTTTTTCTTTATTCTATCACACACACACATATATATATATATATATATATAAATAAAAATGTAAGCACATGTGTTTGAGTTGCCATCCTGGTTTCCCATCCTCCCATACAATGTAACCTGACTAGATCGAGAAGTCCCACCAAGCTCAGGTGGCAGTAAAGAGTATTGAAATGTTATGTAATATCAGTACTCCTATATAGCAGTGAATGCTGGACAATTTCACTAGAGTTGAAGAGACTTGCTACAACAGGAAAGTGATTCTGCAGACGTATGTTGAAAATATCATGGACTGAACATATGAGCAAATGGAAACAAAAACAACACACAACATCTGAAAAAGAAAGATGAAATTTCTGGGATAGATAAAAAGAGGACTTGGAAAATTTGATACTCACAGGACATATTGAAGTAAAGTAGCAAATAACCTCTCTAATAAGTGTGTTTAAATTAATAGTGGGTCAGTTAATGGGAGTGATATTAAAATGACAAATATGGCTAAGAACTTCAAAGAATTAGAAGTTGGTGTGGGCTATCACTGTACACATAGGAGAAGAAGATTTACTGAATTTTTATAAACACACAAAAATGCTTCTCATACAAAGAAAGAAATATTTTATTCTTACTTTATATATATATATATATATATAAAAAGAAAGAACAGTAAGATATATAATCCGGTGTTCTTATAGATATTTTTATTTTTACAAAATAGTGCTCAATGTAAATTGACAGAGCATTAATGTTATGAATTAATTGATTTAAAATATGCTTTTTTTTTTGTTTTAGTTCTAACCATGTTTCAAAATGGAAGCTAAAAGCCCCAAATTTAATTTTGCAATTAAATTAAAGACATTAGCTCCATTTCATCCTCAAGCGAATTTTGGAGTAACTTTTAAAATTACTGGGTTTTAAAGAGAGTAATTTAAAAGTTACTCCAAAATTCGCTTGATGATGAAATGGAACTAATGTCTTTAATTTAATTACAAAATTAAATTCGAGGCTTTTAGCTTCCATTTTTGAAACATGGTTAGAACTGTGTAGCAAAAAAAAACATTTTAAATCAATTAATTTATAATATATATATATATATATATATATATATATATATACATACACACTACAGTTCAAAAGTTTGAAGCCACATTAAGAATTAGCCTGGGATGAACTTAACAGAAGAGAGAAAAAAAAATGAAAATACCTCTTAGACTCAGTGAAAAAAGAATAAAAACTTATACTTTGAGAAACTTTAGCAATGAATGCCAAAAATTTGTGCTGCAGTAATCAAGGCTAATGGATGATATTTTGATGAGAGCAAGACTTATTCATAAAATCCTTCTTTTTTTTTTGTCATAATTGATAATAAAAATCATGTCCCACTATTTTTTTTACCATGTATAATAATTTTCTCATATTAAAAGTAAAAACAACTAATTTTTTTGAACCAATTGAAAAAATTACCATGGGTCATCTCAAACTTTTTTTGAACTGTAGTATATATACATATTCTTATTCTTTCTTATATATAAACTGCTTTGCTTTGATATACAAACTTTGCCATACTCCTCTTATTTGTACATGATTTTTTTACTCACATTCAACATGATATGCATAGCGATACACTAACACAAGCAGGAATTTGATGGGCCAATTTAAAAAAATTACCATCTCAAACTTTTGAAATGTAGTGTGTATATATATATATATATATATATATATATATATATTTATTCTTTCTTATATATAAACTGCTTTGCTTTGATATACACACTTTGCCATACTCCTCTTATTTGTACATGATTTTTTACTCACATTCAACATGATATGCATAGCGATACACTAACACAAGCAGGGAATTTGATCCATGGTTTTGA
>CAHIKZ030005512.1:495000-507500 GCA_903632075.3 Acanthosepion pharaonis | reverse complement strand
GTGAATATATATAAAATATGAAATTTTCTATATTTATGTGGACAGAGGGTTCAGTCACAGAGATCGAGTGTTTGCAGATTTTTGTAAGCAAGGAAGGTTACTGAATATAATAATCACACAAAGGTTGGTAATGAATGATAATACTTAGGACAAGAACAACACATATAAGATTTGCCAATGGCACATAGGAAAAGTAGTCAGTTGCTAGGAGTGAGTAAAGTGAATTTCACAATGAATCTCCAACTGCAGACAAAAATGCAGTATTTACTACTGTATTTATGTGAATGGAGACATACCCATGATTGTCTGTAGGTATGCTACAACACAGATATAGACAGTATGAATGTTAGAATCAACACTGCATGTATAATGTGTTTATATATATATATATATATATATATATATATATGCAATTATTTATATATAATGTGCTGTCAGTGTGGTAGGGAAGATTCTGTTAGCTACATCCTGGTATTTTATGTGATAAGATTTAAAAAATATTTATTTTGTCATTTTTTTTCTGATGCCGCCAGTTCATCAGTGTCATGAGAAAAAAATAATTTATTTCACAGCAACAAAATCCACCTAATACTTCTTTTATGTCCAGTGCCCCTTCAAGATGTAGTCAATGATGGCCCTCCACCT
Organism: Acanthosepion pharaonis; assembly: GCA_903632075.3. Lineage (NCBI taxonomy): Eukaryota > Metazoa > Mollusca > Cephalopoda > Sepiida > Sepiidae > Acanthosepion > Acanthosepion pharaonis. The sequence goes on along the minus strand of CAHIKZ030005512.1, from coordinate 506,855 downwards.
CTTCCTGTCCCTTCTAGCACTTAATATATTTTTTCTTTTCATTATTTTTCCCAAGCTTTGTTCTGCCATCCATTTGCTCAAGCCCATCAAATAAGTTACGCACTGCTTTCCTCTGTTCCTTTTCCTTTCAATCTGTCCTGTGAGTATTAGATTTTCCAGGCCCTCCTTCCTTATAAAATGCCCCAGAAATTTTAACTGAAGTTAATTATTAGTTTCCTTTTGGAATGCATCCTTGGCCATACCAGTACGTCTTTGGATCTCACTTTTCGTCCTCTGTCAGAACACTACCCAGATATTTAAATCTCTGTACCTGCTTGATTTTAGTATTCCAGACTTGTAATTTGCATTTTGGGCTCATCCTTTTGTAGAAAACCATACATTTTGTCATTTTGTAGTTTATGCTTAGTCCTTTCTTCTCATTTTCCTTTGCTACCTTGTGTAGGAGCTTTAGTAGTTTCCTTTACACGTTTGCTATCAGGATTGTGTCATCTGCATATCTTATATTGTTAAGATTCTGACCACCAATAATGAATCTTGGTAGGACTTCTAATTTTCTCAGAATTGCCTTGCTGTATAGGTTGAATAAGTCCGATGAGAAGACAAATCCTTGTCTTAATCACCTTTCTATTTTTTGATATACATAAAATTATGATTTAACTTATGTCAAGTTAAACAGAATTTCTACTAATAAGTGACCAATGACTCAAGAGCAATAATTATTATATCAAAATTCACAATATTTATCACCGGTCAACTCTGAGTTTCCCAATTCATCACTCTTAGGATCTGCATAAGAACAATTGTATTAAATATTACTAAATACAGATTTTATTTTTTTATTTTGTTATTATTAAGGATAGATTTTATTCTATAATTATTACAGAATATAGATTTTATTTTATAAAATATATATTGTGCATATATTTATTGTATATGTTATTTTATATACAATTGTATTGTCCATTGGTATATGTATAAATTGAAAGAATTTTGAAGTAAACAATGAAGTCAAAATATCTAGAAAAAGCTGAAAACTACTGCATTGAAAAAATACTTTATTTTCTACTCAACTGAAACATTTATCGTTTAGCACTCAATAGCAAACAAAGAAAATAGAATATATCACAATTAAGTATAAAAGGAAGCCTAAAATGCCTTCAGCCAATGAAGCTCTTCAATTTACACTTGGAGAAAACAACAAATTACTCTCACTGGAAAACATGGCAACTTTCCATCATGGAAGAAAAACAGGTGCCAGAAATCAAGATTACTATTTCTTCATTTCTATATGTAAAATACTGAAAAAAAATTGTAGCTTTTTATTCTTCACTTATAAGTAATCACACACTTCAATGATACTGTCAGCCTAAATATGAAACTAAAGAACTAATTACTCTTAACATAATTTCTTTCTTTAGAAAACACATGATATTTAGTCAGTACCTTTGGAGATTTGTAAGAACTGCATAATAAGAACAATATTTAAACCCTAACTCATGGAAAATAGTGATATCAGCCTATCTTGAATTAATCCAGTTTTTTTTTTTTTTTAATATATTCAAGAACTGATTGAGCAGCCTTAATGTAACTTGACAACCAATTAGAAGGGACCTACTTGTGTTTGGATGACCAAACAGTCTCCCATGATGTTACTCAAATAACAGTAAGGTACTAAGTCATCATGTTGACTGTGCAACTTTCATATTCACAATGACCAGATTTGTAGTTTCTTCATATCCTACACAGATTTTTTGACAAAACATAATATCAACCAGGTGTGTCTCCCAAACTATAGTCCTTATTAGCTCTTGGTACTTCAAGCTTTTTCCAAAACTAAAAATGCTGTTAAAAAACTTTGACTGAAAGTAGGAAGAACATGTTGAGTCAACTGATGGCTGATCCCAGAAGAGAACACTACAGACTTTTAAATTGTGAATGGGATGCTGAATTGAATTAAGTGCATGAAAGGTTGTAAGCCATCATAGCCCTAGGTAGGCTAATTTTTTATGATTATTAAATGGCATAGATTCTTTCTGGACAGACACTGGATGTTGGAAAAAATAAAATTGTTAAGTATTAGTGTCGATTTATAACTCTATAGTTATTAACTGATTTTTTAAAATTATCATCTATCTCATTAATATTCATTACTGAACAAATGCTTGAGCAACTTGACAATGGAGGATATGATGTTGAAAAATAAATATTTGTTGTGTAAAATGAATGCTTTTTTCATCATTAGCCTACAGACTTATTGATATGCCTACATATTCACAATAGGAATAAGTACATTGACAATGCAGATTTTGATTAAAAATAAATATTTGTTCTGTAGAATAAATGCTTTTTTTTACCATTTGTCTACATAGTCATTTATGTACTGATATAAATATATATACACTTGTTGCATCCTATTGATACCCTCACATTTTAAAAAAACAAAAGCAAGAAGCACCAGGACCAGTGACTGTTGTAAAACAGATTTAGCTAATAAAAAACACTAAAAAATTAACAAAAACAAGTGAAATAGATTGTTCATTACTGTCAAACTCAGAGGAACCTGAATGAGGCTTTGCCGAAGGACAAAGTTTTGTTTGGGTAGGTAGACAGACCCTGAGCCCATTTATACGGGTTCTAAGAGAATATTTTTGGCCAAGCATATGGACTCGGAGAACCCATGGTAAACTCAGCTTTGTACAACATACATCCCTCGTGGTGGGGCTGTTAAATATGAACAATCAAAGTGTAGTATCTGTTCCAGCAGCTGGCTTATGGATCCAGCCATCATCATCAGCAGCAGTGCCTGCCTGCCAGCCAGCCATACATCATTATCATCATCAGCTGCGGAATTCTTCGGACAATGCTCTTTTCAGCCTCCACATGAACATGCAGAGATATATTTTGACTAATGCATTGTAACCTTATTTTTGTTTATCTATTTTTTTTTAATGAAAATAAACTTGGCAATATATACTTTTTTACTCAAGTCTTCATTTTAATGGTTGTTGTCTTCCATCATTCAACACCTGTTTTCAAGCCATTGTACCACCCATAACACATATAAAGAATATATAGAGATATCTTTCCTAGTTCTTATTTAGTATTGCTCAATTATTGCTTGCCTAATTTCCCCTTGGTCTAAGTCTTCACTACTAAGCCTAGGGATTGAACTCATAATTAATATGTTACCAAATTAAAGAACCACTCCTTTTCATGCAGTGCAAATAGGAACATTTTTTTAGCATTTTACCCCAAGCAAGCAGGAGTACCTCTAGTACTCAAGAGGCTACAGACAGTGTAAGAAAAAAGACTGGGTGTAGTGGGTGACTGAGGTAACGCTAAAAAGAGGAATGGAGGAGGATAAAAAGAAGAACAGGGATCAAGGCAACAGAAGATGTTGGCTGACATTACATTTAAATTTTTGAAGATTATAGTTATCATGGAAGCAAGTAAGAGGAAGGGAGTTCCACTGTTGGGAAGTGCGAGAGATGCTGCTGTTGGAGGAGAAGAGGTGGTTACATTTAACTATTTCAACAATAAAAGGGTGGGACCGAGATGCCAACCTAGTAGCATGCTTAAATTCATGCAGCTGGAGCATCAGTGAAAATAGCTTGTCAGACCAGATACCATGAAAATATTTATAGAAAAGACAGAGGGAAGCCACATTACATAAAGTGAGCTATAGCTGAACAATGCTGAATAAGAACAAGAGGAGATATCCTTAGAACAAGAATAATCTGCTATTGAAGATTAAAGTGTTCAGTTCAAAATTTCTTGGATCGACAAGTATCTGAGGAAAGCCAGAGGCTGAAACAACAACAAAGATGGGGACAACAGTCTACACGTAATAATGATAAATACTCATTCCAGAAATTCAGACAGAGACTGAAATTTGATTCTGAACTTTTCCAACAGAAACAGATAAACTTCATATCAGCCTAATAGATTCCATATTTGTACTAAAAAAGGGAGACACAGTCAAGTAATGCATTGTAGCTTGAACTCATGAATTGGAGAGCTGAGTTTAAATTCCAGTTGAGTTCATTACATTCACTTATGTGCTAACACCCTTAAGAAAAGTATAAATCCAACTCTTCTACCCACTCCCACTATGGGTAAATAATAGGACAGACTGGCTTCTATAGCCTTGGGTGGCAATGAGTCTAGGAGAAGGAAAACTGAATTCAAATTGGTATGTAGCCCTGGTGAAGCACCTACTACACAGCTAAGGAAAGGATTGTTCACATTGACTTGATGATCCCAAAGAAATTCAAACTGGTGTTGGGATAGAAATGGCAATTATCTTCATTTGGTTGAGATAGTCACATGGGTCACGTGATGGTTGCTTGATGATATTACTTCATATAGTAATGAAAGTGACCTGCCACTGATTGCTTTTTCTTTTAGCAAAATGCCAGGACTGAGGATAAATCTACCTCACCCAGTAGCTTACACATCTATGGTGCCATACATCTTCCCCAAATATAAAAAGAAACTCCAGCTCTCAGTTCTCAATTTGGGAAAAGCCAAACTTGCAGTTTCCTGTTTATGGAATATGTCCTCACCTGAAAATTAGTAGCTGAATCCGACCCACTTGAAACTGGAGTCCTAAACATGGCTACTCCAGAAACACAGAAGAATCTCCATATAAGACCCAATCTTTTTTTTCTTATATTCTTTTTGCTATATAGATATGTTATAGTTTACTCTACATGGGGCATGTGTAAATATGTATAAATAGTTTTGTGTATGTCTTAGTGGTATAAAATTCACTCTCAGAACAAAGTATGCTTGTCACTCCTTTTACTTTCAGGTATTCAGTATTATTATGTCATGGATATGATAATGGTCATAATGGGGTAAATACAAATGGGAGAATCAATCTTTCTTCCATAGCACTCTTAATTATTCAAGTCTGTCATGAGGTTTCATTAATAGATGAACAAGTCATCTAATTTATTCAGATCTATTTAGGTTAAAATAAAAGTATAAAATTTCAGGAGTCAATTTTAAATGTTCAGAGATAAAATAATATGATTATAAAAATTTGAGAAAAAATGAAATTTAAATATCTTGGAAGTATTTTAAAAGACAGGAGAAAATGTGACAGAAATCCAAAGGCACTTTGGAATAGCAAAAAGATGCCTTCCAAAAGCTGGACAGAATATTAAGCAACAGGAAAATTTCATTAGAAACAATGAAAAGAGTGCTGAGGTGCCATGCCATATCAATCCTTTTATAAATGTAAATGGAGGACAATGAGAAGAATCTGCAATGTTATTGGTCCAGACCTGGCATCCCAGCTCCAGTCACTTTCCAACTGCTACAATGTAGCTTCTCTATGCCTTTTCTGTAGATATTTTTATGGTAATTGTTCTAATGAAATTGAGAGTAATTTATGAATTTAAGTGTACTACCATATTGGAGGCAAGGTCTCATCATTTTACAGTTGAAATAGCTAGATGCAACCATGGGTTCTTTGCTAACAGTTTCTTCTCTGACACTTTTCAAATGTGAAACTCTTTTCCATCTCTTTACTTTCCAGTCAACTTTGATCTTCAAAAATTTAAATGTAATATTGTTATCTTTTTATTGTTATCTCTCCTTAATAATGTTTTATTTTTTCTCATATTATCTCACACTCTGTAACCCCTTGCATCTTAGTGACTTTATCCCCTTGCTTGCAGTGCAATGATTAAAAAAAAAAATGAAGAAGAGACTAGAAGCAACAAAGATGTGGTACTATACCATGGACAGAATATGTGAGCAACAAATAAGTTTTAAGGAAAATGAGAATAAAAAGGACGTTTATACTTAGAGAGGACTCAAATTTTTGGGACACATAATGAGGAAAGGGGACTTGGCAAATTTGACACTCACAAGACATAATGAAGGCAAATGGGACAGAGGGGAAACAGAAAGTAATCTACCTGATGAGATTGTGTAAATGGATATCAGCTTAGGGAGTGGGTGAAACAGTAAGTGGACAAATATTGCTTTATTATGACAAAGGATAGGATCTTGTGGAGAGCCATGATCATTCATGTGTTGAAGGGACACTGTACATAATTGAGGTGTTTGATATTTTTTGAATGTCAATTTCTTTTTTACCATAATTTTCCCTCTCTACAAGGCCCAGAGGGTTACAGAATAAGCAGCACAGTTTAGGTAGATATGTTGGGAAGATAACAGTTAACCCTAGACTTGAACCAGTTAAGATTGTAGTGACTGGGGGAAAACATCCTCTTGATAGTCGTGTAATAGTCATTAAGTAATACAAAATAGCACAATTAGTTTTGAGCTTGCTGCAGTGTGACCACACAGTTGAATTTTTAATTTTAACTCCACAATATTTTATCAAAGAAAAGCAAATCAGTGAAATACATTTAGAATTCTACTTCATTATTTTTCTCTTAGCGTTTCACAAGCAATTACTAAGGTTAAATTACTTCAATCAAGATATGTGCCAGAATTATAAAGAATGATTTGATATGCTAGAAAATTTGAATAGCAGCCACATAAAAGAGAGAAACTTTCTTAAGGTACACAAAAACATGGAAACAACCGCCTTGTGAGATCAACTAGTAGGTCAAGGGAGAAATTATTTATATTAAATAAAGGGCAATATATTTAACAAATCCATGAATATATAGACATCTATGAGCATGGCCTGTGTGTACTACTCCCAGACTCTCTGACCGAGGGTTGGCCCATGCCTGATTGAGGGAACCCTGGGGAGTTCTTTGTGACCTTCCCTATCTTATCAGCATTTACTTTTTTCTACCTACATATATATATACATTACAAATTAAACTGAGCATAAATGCCTATTAAAGGATGAAAAATTTTTGCAAATTTTAATGTCATTCTGGGGTCATTTTTTTTCACCCAAATTTGTTTTGCTGATGCTAAGTCTAAAAAAATACAATATAAAATTCACTATTTTTTTTATCTATAATGCTAAAGGTTTTAAATTCTTCAACTTTTAACAAGAAAAATCTCAAGTTGATGTTAAAAATTGCTGCAAAACATTGTTGATTTAAGATGGAATGATTTATGATGACATGTCTCTAATTTGTATTTAGATACATTGTATTTATTTTCAATTCTTTCTCGTTGAATTGTTTACCTATATTGCATATGATGCATTATTGGACATAATTAGGTTACAATAAAATTTGTATTTTATATGAATACTATTTTATGAAAATTGAGAAGTAATAGTGTCCCTGTATCATATTCATAACAAGAGTTTGCTGTATATTAGATGGGGGGGTCTCATGACCTTTTCATCAACACTGGGTATGAGGTAAGAGATTGGTGATGTACTCATCTCCAGAATTGAGGAGGCTTATTTGTGAAGAAAATTTTTCATTTTACCAAGACTTAAAATACCAATAACAATTTCAGTAAGTCAGCAACTATGGACGATAGATAGATAGATAGATAGATAGATAGATAGATAGATAGATAGATAGATAGATAGATAGATAGATAGATAGATAGATAGATTTGAACAGAGAGAGACAGATAGATAGATTTGAACAATGGATGGGTGGACAGATAGATTTGAAAATAGATAGATTTACAGACAGACTTACAAAACAACTGAGAGAAACTGACATGACAATATGTGTATGTGTGTGTGCATGTGTGAGAACTGACTAGAGCAGGGAACAGAAAGAAAGATAAATAAACTAGGAGAAACTGAGGCAGATATTAATCAAGTTAGATAAACAGATCTATAGATATGAACAGAGTGAGATAGACAACTTGAGTTTAATTGCAAGTTTAGAAAAAGAATGAAAAAAAAAGATTTTTTCATTCTTTCATGATGTTTTTATGCTTACCTATTTATTTCAAGATCTTTCAAAATGAATTCCTATGAGAACCATTTTTCTTAGCAATCCAAATACGTGAAACTGAAGACTCACTTGATTAAGCTAGTTTGTTTTCTTTTTTTTGCCATGTCTGGTCATTTTTTGGGTGGGTGATCACTTGGGAATATCAGATACTTTAAGCAGAAATTTATCCTGTGAACAGCTGTCTCTAATTTTTCAGACTGCCAGTTGGCTTTTGTGAAATCACTAATGTCTGTCCAGAAATCATATATTCATGGTATATATATATATATATATATATATATATATATATATATATATATTATATATATATATATATGCTATTGTTGCCACTCAAAGTTAGAGGTACTCATCTTTCTGTCCCAAAACAATCTAGGAAAGTTGGTTCACTGTGTTGTGCTGGAGAATTTTTCTCAACAGAAACTATCTGATACATTTATAAGTCAGTTATTCATTCATGCATCGAATATGGCTTTAACATCTGCTCTGGTGCTTCTGCTATTTATTTAGTCACCTATAGAAGAATCTGCAATGATATTGGACCTGAGTTCGGCTTTAGTCATTTTCTCACTGCTATAACATAGCTTCCCTGTAAGTTTTCTATAAATATTTTGATGGCAATTGTTCAGATGTACCTAGATTTTATAAATTTAAGCACAGTACTAGATTGGCAGCAAAATCTCATCACTTTATAGTTGATGTAACTGTAAGTTCTTTGCTAACAGTTTCTTCTCTTGTGCTTTTCGATTTTAAAACTGTCTTCTGGCTTCTAACTTGCCAGTTAACTTAGATCTTCAAGAATTTATATACAATATAAGTTGTTATCTTCTGCCTTATTAATTTCTGTTCTTTTATTGTTCTTTCTCCTTAGTAATGTTTTCTTTTTCTTGTATTTTCTCACACTCAGTAACCCTTTGCATCTTAGTGGCTTTATTCTCTTGCTGGAGTGAAATGATTAAAGAAAAATAATGTGATTAACAGTGTTAAACACTATCTGTATCAAATACATGCTGCCACCTCACTATCTCTTGACCTGTTATGTTACACCTTTATCATCCAGTTGAATGATTGTTTCAATCAAGGCAGTTGCCTTAAGTTTTTCATACTTCAGCTTAGAAATTATTGACTAATCTTTTACTTACATTTGCACAAGATCATATAATGAGAGAGCCCTCATTAAAACCTGAATTCAATCACATTTGCTAAGGAAATAATATATACTTATCTCAATTTTTTTGTGGTAAATTCTTTTCAGAGCATGGAGGCTTATGACTATGTCACATTGAAACACCGGTTCTCATACATTCACCAAAGTTAAGCAACACTGACCCTGTTCAGTACCTAGATGGGTGACCACTTGGGAATACCAGGTGCTGTAACTGTGGGTGTGCAGTTGGTGTAATGGATAATTGTTTGAAATTGTAAATCAGAGAGCTGAGTTCCAATTCCAATCAGGTTCATTATATTCATTTGTATGCAAATACCCTTGGGTAACGTATGAATCTACCTCTTCTCCCCACCCACCATGTATGGGTTAATTAGTAGGAATTGTTTCATTATATCATTATTACCTCAAAAAAATTTTTACAATCTAAAAATATCTTCTGGCTTTAAATAACCTGCAAAGGGTTGATAAGATGTAAAAATCAATGAACCAATCAATTCAGAACATGGGTAATCATAGCTTTACACAGCTTTCAGTTTTTTGCACCTTTTACAAGATTTATTCAATCGTTACAGTGAAGCAATTTTGAGAAAATTTGAAGTCATACCAGAATTCATTACTGGCAGCCACAATCTAAACAACATTAGATATGCAGACAATACAGTGTTAATAGCAAACACAAAAAGGAAACTAGAGGATCTCCAATAGAAGGTAGTAAAGAAAAGCAAGAAGAAAGAACTAAACACCAATTGTAAGAAGATAGAATGTATGGTTATCAGTAAAAGGTACAGACCAACATGCAAATTAAAAATTGGAAACAATAAAATCAAATAAGTACAAAAATTTAAATATCTAGGAAGTGTTTTAACAGATGACAATTATGACACTAAAATCTAAAGGTTCATTAGGATTTGCAAAAGATGTCTTTCAAAAAGCTTAGCAAAGTATTACTAAGCAGGAAAATTTAATTAGAAACAAAGAAAAGCATACTGAACTATTATGTAATATCTATCCAATATGGCAGTGAATGCTGGACAAATGTGCTGAAGAAGAGATGAGGCAACAGAAATGTGGATCTACAGAAGGATGCTGAGAATAGCATGGACTGAACATATGAGCAATGATAAAATTTTAGAGACTTCTTTCTTTCTATCTGCCATGTCATTTCAGGATGTAGGTCATCATGGCTCTCCACTGCCCTCTATCCATTACAGCTCTCAACAAGTTCCTTACCTCTGCCACTTTCCTGCTGTTATCCACTTGCTTAAGCCTGCTAGGTATGTTATGCATAGTTTTCCCTTGTCTCTCTTTCCCTCTATTCGACCTGTGAGTATCAGATTCTCCAGGCCCTCCTTCCTTATTATGTGTTCCAGGAATATCAGCTGCCTCCTCCTTGTTTGCATCCTCTCTAAGACCTCATCATTGCTCAGATGATAGAAACAAAAAGATGTAATTATACTAAGAATCAGTAAAAGGTAGTTGAAATTTCTTGGGTACATAATAAGCAAAAAGGACTTAGAGAATCTAACAGTCACAGGACATATTGAAGGCAAGAGGGAATGGGGGAGAAAGCAGCAAGTAAATTCAGTATCTATCTATATTTCTAAGATGAGGTATTATGTACACTATTTACATTATTCGGACTATTGTCCTCATCTTTGTCGTCATATTTATTACAACATTTCGGTCGTTGTACACTCCAGCCATCTTCAAGGATACATGGCAGTGGAGAACTTGGACAGCAGAATTAACAGGAGATAACTGATAACTGATATCCATTAAACATGACATGTGTAACTAAAACAGTCTACCCCAGTGAGGAAAATAAAGGGTTCAGTTCGACATTCCAAACACCTGAAAAAGGCCAAATCATACAACGGCCGAAACATTGTAATAAATATGGCAGCAAAGATGAGGACAACAGTCCGAATTATGTAAATAGTGTAGTAAGTAAATTATCTAAAAAGTTGGTTTAAATAGATGGCAGAACATGGTGTGAGCAGTACAGTAAAAGGACAAACATTGTTAAAAGTTTCAAAGAACAGGAAGTTGTGGGGGAGCCATGACCATCCACGTTTTGAAGGGATATGGTACATAAAAGTGGTGTTTTTATCTTTTACCATCACTCTTTTCTCCCTCTTCTGTCATCCATTCATACAAACCTATTCAGGAATTTACTCACTGGTTTTCCATGCTTCTCTTGCCTTCAATATGTCCTGTAAGTGTTATATTCTCTAGGACCTCATTTCTCATTACGACATAGAAATTTCCACTGTCATTTTTTTATTGTAGTTTTTATTTTCCTTAAAACATACTTTTTGCTCAGCTCCAACGTAATCTTTACACTTATGTAGTTATATTATATATTAATATTATTATATACAATCCATTTGAATTTATTTTGTCTTTTTATATGTTGATATTATTTAAGTTAAACATAAATATTGTTCTTTCGACAAAAGCAGCTAGTTCAAATGATTAAACAACATCGTTATTCATTTATGAAGTGTAAAATAATACAGAATCACACCAATATAGACAAAAGAAATTATACAGACATTCATTGAGAAAAGAACTCTTCTTAATTTTGGCAGTTTTTGATTTTTCATTAATGATGATTTGCATATTATAAATGAATACCTGTGACAAGATTTACAGAAAATGACCAAACAGTAGAAAACTTTTTTGAAATGTATCTTGATGGAACTAAGAACTCTTCCACACACACACACACACACACACAATATATATATATATATATATATATATATATATATATATATATATATAATATATAAAATTAATGTAAGTAAAAGGTTTATCACTTA
>CAHIKZ030005512.1:475000-492500 GCA_903632075.3 Acanthosepion pharaonis | reverse complement strand
ATATATATATATATATGGGCACATGGCCGGGTGGTTAGAACATTCATTTTCTGACCATAAGACCCAGGTTAGAATCTCAGTATTGTTGATTTGTCAGGAAGAAGACTTCCTGATGTTATCAGAATCAATCAAGGTCAATCCCAGTGTGTGGCACCTTTGGAAAGTGCCTGAAAACTATACCATGGGTTGACCCAAGCATTATGAGTGAAATTGGGTAGATTGAACTCTTGAGTGCCATCAATAGCTGTGCTAGCACAAAGCCACAATTCATTGTGGCCAAGAGCTTGAATGTGCTGGTCTTGTTTAAATTGTTGATGATGCTAGATAACATGCTCTCTCCCAAAAACTGTTACTAAGATCTGCTCAACATAGTTGCAATATAAACCACAGGTGGGGTCTGTGAGTGTTGAGCAAACACAAGTGTGCCTGAGCGAGTGTCTAGTTGCCCTAGTTGACGGGTATCCTCAAATACGAGTGTCTGGCTATTATATATAAGCTTGGTTTTGTGAATGTTGATTTGGGAAGGTTATTCATGTTTCTTACACACTTCCAGATGGTTAATGAGGCCTATATGACAGAGACATGTATATATTGAGAATTTTATTGGCAGAAATTCTCTTAAAATGAATATATATTAAACTATATAATTTTACATTTTCTTTCATTTTTTTTAATCATTTCACCCCAAGCAAGGTGATAATGCCACCAGATGACTGGTGTTTTACAGGGAATGAAAGAGAATGAGAAGAGTTTAGTGAAGAGAAGTGAGGAGAAAGATGGATAAAGGAACAGGATTCAGGAAAACAGAAAATGTTGATAGGCATTGCAGTTAATATTTTTGAAAATTGTAGGTAGCCAGAAAGGAAGAAATTGGAAAAGGATTTCCACAGGTGAGAAGTGCAAGAAGAGAAATATTAGAATAGAACATACAGGATAGTAAATAAACCCTATTTCCAACACAATTACACACCTATATACATACGATATTACTTTATTTTCTACCCAATAACAGATATGAAAATATTTGTAAAAAAGACAGAAGGAAGCCACATTATGTCAGAGGGAATGTGATTGAAGTAGAGATGCTAAGTCAGGATTGATTACATTTCAGACCCTTCTTTGAATTTTGTCAATAATCTCAAGGTATATAGTAGAAACACCAGACCAGATATAGAAGCAGTATTCTATGCATGGATGAATTGTAAATTTATAAATGTGCAAGATGCATTCTGACAAGAAAAATTGTCTGGTATGACACAGTGTTGTAACCTAGAAAAGTTTACTTAATCAGGAATAACCAAAATGGAGGTTGGAAATGAAATGGTAATCTTTATAACATCAAGAGAATACAATACTCGTCAGCAGCGTGAAGTAGGTAAACCAGTGCTAGTGGAGAACCACTTAGACAGCATATTACCCCCACTTACAATAGTGTTCAACATATTTATGAGGATTGGGGCATACACATTATTGTTCACAGGTATGGTATATAACACACAGAAAACCAACTTTCTAGTAGAAGACTTAGCAATTGGATCAATATAATAATATCACTGGAAAACATGACCCCAAGAAGATGCAAAGAGTTGCCCACCTGGAAGTTAGCATTAGCCATACTGATGGCTTGCAGAAAAGTTTCTGTATGGTGATTAAAGGAAAGCAATTTCCTGCACTAATTAATCACTGATTGGAGGTAATTTTCAAGATCAGTTGCCAGTTTTACATTGCTGGATCTGAAACTTGCTACTAAGACAAGAGTAAATAGTTGTGTCATCTTCACAGAAGCCAAGTTGAGAACTAATGTCATTGGCAAGGTCACTGATAAAGATCCGAAAGAATGTCAATCCAAGGATAGCTGGAGGACCCCTTCATTAATATGAAATGAACTAGAAACATGTCCATTCAACATGAAACTATAAGAATAGAATTGATGGTTGCATCTAGTTAGCTCAACAGCAAAATGGTGAGACCTAGTTGCCAATCTAGTAGCATGCTTAAATTCTTGTAGTCAAGGCACCAAGGAGGAAAGGTCATCAAAACAATTGCTATTAAAATATCTGTAGAAAAACAGAGGAAAGCCATGTCACAGTGGTGAGAAAGTGACTGATGTCAAGATGCCAGGTCAGCATCGATTACATTATAGACCCATCTTTGGATTTTGTCAAGAATCTCAAGATATATAGGATGAGCTCTAGACCAGATTTGGCAGCAATATTCAGAGCATAGATGAATGGTAGTTCTATAAATGTGCAAGATGGATTCTGACAAAAAGAATTGTCTGGCATGACTCAGCGAAAGAAATTTCCTAGCAGTAAACCTGGCAATTGATTCAATATATTAACTCCACTTGATGTCAGAGTGAGAAACGTGAGTCCAAGAAGGCTCTCTTGGTGCTTAACATTAATGGCAAGCAGAAAAGGTTCTCTATAGTGATTAAATGGAAGCAGTTTCTTTTTGGAAGTGTTGACATTTACAAGCCATTCTTTGCCCCAGTTAATCATTGATTGGAGGTCTTTTTTGAGAGTAATTGTTAATTATACTTTGTTGGATCTGTTGGACTTGCTACTAAGACAGAATTAAATAGTTGTGTCACCTCATAAATATCAATATAATAATTGGAAATGTTGTTGATAAAGATAATAAACAATGCTTTGATGAAGATAAGAAACAACTTAATATGAAAGGAACTAGAAGCTTGAAGAAGGCTAGCATGCCAAACCCTGTCAAAAGGTGAGGAGGCCATGTGAAGTAAGATTTTTTTACCAATTCAAATTTGACTAGATCCCGTAGTACTTTGCCAAAAATAGGTAAGAAATTAAGAGAGCAATAATTCAAGGAGTCAGAATGTTCCCCAGAATTCTTCAAGATGGGAACTACAGAGGAGGTTTCCTAACAAGCTTGAAAGTAATGAGGCATTCATTGTGAACAAGAGTAAGTTCAGGGGCACAATTCTTTAGAACAATTGTAGGGATACTGTTGAACCGGCAAGCCTTGTGTGGTTCTAGTTTAGAAAAGATAACAGAAACTATGGACTGAGTTATGTGTATATAATTCAGTATAGATTTCAGTGGAGACATGATTCTAGGGAGAAAATCAGTCAAGAATATGTATATTGTTTGCTAGTATTAATATCTAGCATATTATATATATATATATATATATATATATATATATATATACATAAAATTGTTTGACAAGTATCACATTCTTGGAATTTTACCCAAAATTACCTGAAATTGAGAAAAAAATAACATCTCTGCCTAAGATTGGTAAACGTTTTTACTGAAAGTACTTGCAAGCAATATGGTCTGAACATCTAATCCACTGTACAATTAATAAAAACAAGATTCATGTCGTTCAGTGAGTTATATGTGAGTTAGTACCTTTTTAATCTGTTAGCTAAGTAAGTTTGCCATTAAGTACATTAACTTTATTGAATTATTCTTTGAGTGATTATTTTACAATGTAAATTAAGCTGCATTATTTGATTATATATATATATATATATATATATATGTAAAATTTGTTTTCTTCTTAAGTAGAGAATCTATTTTATATATTGTCCAGCTCATATTCCTCTCAAGTCTTTTGAACAGGAGCAGAAGTTTATCCTTTGTTTCTTGTTTAGTATTTGGTTTCCAGTTCCTTCTAAAGTTTTTTCATTCTCTTTCACTCTAGAAGGAATTATCAACTGATTAAAATTATATATACATACACACAAAAGGAACAATCAGTAATTCAGCAACCAGACACATAAGTATTAACTGAATTTGGATCTCAAATTTTCACTGGGTAAAGATTGCTCTATGTGATTAATATTCATCAATGAATAAAGTGCCCTCTCAAGGAAAGAGATTATGTTGAAAAATGAATATTTGTTGTATAAAATAAATGATGTTTTTAACATTATGCTATAGATTCATTGCTGTACTTCTGCATATATATAACAAAGCTACGAATCTCATCCTATTCAGATATGTTTAAAAAATTTGGCACATTACCATGACCTGACTTGACCTGACATGAATTTGTTGCTTACCGATCACAAAACACTAAGATAACCACCAGGACACTGATGAAAGCATCTTAAAATCTGAGGTAAATAATCTTTTCGTTTGTATCAAGGTGGGGAGGAATCTTAGTTAAATGGTATTATAATATACTCAAGTTATCACTAGCAGACATCATCACACTAGCGATGTGGGCAGAAAATCAAAACAAAACAAAGTTATCCTTTAAATGATAAAGAAAAATAAATTGGATAAAAATGACAATCTGAAGTACTCATTAGATGTTAGGAAGTAAGTGTGATACAGAATAGTTGGTAATAAAAATTTGTCTATGGAGATAAAGAAATAAAAAGAAACATAAAAAAATGAATTTAATAATCACAGGAAGAAGATGGGAAATCAAATGAAGGAAAGAAAAAAAAAAGAAACTTTCTTTGGAGTAAACAAATATTTCCCCGGATATTTTCCTCTTCTGTTTCTTTGGAGTGAGCCAAAATGGCCACCAGTGATAGATTCTTATTTTAGTCTTTGTAGACACTGATATTTAATCTCCTTTTGAGAAGATTGAAATCTTATCAAGCATAATGTCTTCTTTTTATGAAGTATGTTGAAAGAAGGGGGTACTATGACTGAGAACAAAATTACTTTTTATGGTTAAGGTACATACACACATACATAGAAACATGCACACATCTGTGTGTCTGTGTGTAAAAGGGAGAATATTTTTAAGATGAAAATGACAATCTTTCAGGGATTTACTATTCTTATCATATGGACATACATTCACAGACACATGAGTTCCTACAACTATACAATTCTTTATGGTATTATTACTTTTTATATTTTTTCCCAAAAATATATTTTGCCAAAGTGGAAGACTATAAGGAAAGTTACTTATATCTGTTCAAGTTAAAATTATTTGATGTTCATTGTACAAAAAATATATTATAAATAAATTTGATTTCCTTCTATTGTCAGTATACATATATGCCAGATGAAATCAATATATTTCCTATATATATATATATATATATATATACACACACAAACACATATGCACACAATAAATTCCAATAACCAAAAATACTGTTATTAAAAGAGTGCTCAATATAGAGAAGAGCAAATATAACTTATTCGAAAAGTCTAACATAAATATGTTATAAAATCACTACAAAAATAGCCATTTTGTTTCAACACTTCTGGTGTCTTATCAAGTGATGATATTGAATGTAGAATAAAGAGTTTTAAAGGTTCAAATTGACCAAACACCCTTTGATAGGGTAAACAGGTAAACGCTGTTACATAAGCTTATGTAAAAACATTTTCCCCTATCGAGAGAGAGAGAGAGAAGGAGAAATATATATATATATATATATATATTGTGCATATCTCTCTCTCTCTCTCTCTCTCTCTCTCTCCCATGTATGTGAGGCATGGTGGAGTAGTGGATAGCAGCTTGGACTGTGGAATCAAAGAGCTGAGTTTAAATTCCAGTTAAGCCCATTACATTCTCTTACGATCTAATACCCTTGAGAAAGGTATTAATCCACTTCTTCTCCCTCCACCTATAGGCTTGGATGACAACTGGTCTAGAAGAAGGACAACTCTGAATTCAAAACCTGCAGAAGGTCTTTTGGGAACCTTGAGGCACATAGTGCACCAGGTCTCTGTATTTGGCCCTTCAAAAAGTGTAGGTGGTATCTACACAAAACCATCACCACTATAATCAAATCATATGTGCTGGTGTCTGGGCTGTCAGTTCCTAGGAACTTAGTTGCTGATCCTCATACGTTGAATACAATGGGAGAGTTCACCAAATATATAAGTACACACATTTATATACAGAAAATATATGTGTGTGTGCATATATATATATATATATATAAACACACATACATATATACACAAGAAATGTGTGTGTGTGTGTGTATATATATACACACACACAAACACAAAAAATATGTGTGTATATATAAATATATTTTTTTGTCTTTAATCAGTATCACTCCTTCAAGCAAGGCAGTACAGTCAGTAGCACAGAAGGGGTGTGGAGGAATTAAAAAAAGAAACATCAGTAATGAGGAGAAAGAAAAGATCACCCAGAAGGACAATAGTGATCAACATTGCATTTAAAATTTTGCAGATTAATATAGGTTGGAAAGCAGAGAGCAAGGAAAGACTTCCACAAATGAGAAGTGCAGGATAAGAAATTGTTAGCATAGACATTATGGCTACATCTAGCTAGCACAACCGTAAATTGATGAGATCTCGCCGCCAGTCTAGTATTGCACTTTCATACAGTCTAGGTATCATAGCGGAGTGCTCATCTGAACAATTACCATAAAAGTACTTATAAAAAAGGCACAGGAAGGCAGCCTTATAGCAGTGGGCAAGTGTCTGAAGCTGAACTGTGAGATCAGGACCAATGATATTACTGATTCTTTTTTGGATCTTATCAAGGAGCTCCAGGTAAATTGGTGTGGCACTGAACCATATATGATAGTAATATTCTAAGCATGGACAAATGGTAGAGGTATAGATATGCAAGATAGCTTCCTGAGAGAAAAATTGTCTCACCTGACACAGTGACCAGACTTTCTTAGCAGCAATGGATCGAATTTCCACTTCATGTCAGCTAAGCCCAAGTAGATGTAATTAGTCACTTTCCTGGAGGGTAGCATCAGCTATGCTGATGGAAGAAAGAGAGGAGTCTCTCAGATGATGAATGGAGAGTTTAGTTTAGTTTTGTAGGCATTAAAATTAACAAGCCATCTTTTTCCCCAGTTAATGATGAACTTGAGGTCATTTTGAATATCAGCTGCCATTTTGATCTTGTCAGACTGATAAGCTTATCAGGGCAGAAGTAAATGGTCATGTCACCAGTATAGATACCAAGTTGAGAGCTGATGTCATCAGGAAGGTCATTAATGAAAATTAAAAACAAAGTAAATCCAAGAATCTAGACAAGTGGCCATTCAGGATAACTGTCATTTCACGATTTGAAAAGAAAGACTGGATTGGTTCAAAAAGCGTCCAGAGACACTAACTTTTCAGCTTGTGAAGAAAACCTGAATGTCAGATCCTGTTAAAGGCTTTCAAGATGTCCAATACTACAGGCAAAGCTTCACCATTTTTATCTAAAGCATGACAGATTCTTACCACAATTATTGTCAGTACATCAGAAGTTAATCTGAAGAAATGAAAGCCATACTGCTTGTTGAAGAAAAGGCCCTGCAATGAGAGATGATAAACTAATTCAGCATTGATTAGGGCCTCTAGGAGTTTCCCAAAAAGAGGTAGAAAGCTAATAGGCCAGTAGTTGGAAGGATCAAACAACTCATCAGAGTTCTTAAAAACCGGAATAACAGATGGTAACATCCAGCAGACAGGAGGCAGCTTGACATTTATTATAAAGTTTAGAGAGAACAGGAGCCAGTTCTGGAGCACACTTTTTAATGACTATTACAGAGATACTATCAAGTTCACATGCTTTGTGGCGATTTAGGTTAGAGATGATAGCAGAAACCATGAAAGGGGTAATATATCAATCAATCAACAGAGACTCATTTCTAGGCACCTGTTGTGACAAAACCTGTCACACTGGTATAGCCGAGAATAGTAGTCTCTGTGTGCTATAGCAGCTGAGCATGCTGGTGTGAACCATGAAGAAGATTGAGGTTTCACCTGGTATTTCCAAAAGGATGAAAGTGTCCATGCTGGTTTTGACTCAAGAAGAAAACTCAGTGGCACAGTTTTTAATTGGGTGGTTAAAGATGGCAGTCCAAGAGTTGTCACAAAGAAAATCACAAAGTCCCAATCAGCATGCTGGTAACCAAAAGAGGTCTTAGTGAATATCCATAATATCCCATGTCAATGGCATGTCTCCGAGTTTCATGCAAATCTTCAGGAGCAGGATAACCCCTGACTATCCTGACCTGAAGATTTGGGATTTGCATGAAACTCCAAGTTGTGTTATCGATGTAGGATATTATGTATATTCATTCATATACAGTGACACCCATAAGTATTGGATACATGTTATTTTCTGTTATAACTCTAGTTTATGTTCACCATTTTGCCTGATATTTGGTAAGTAATATCTCGTAAAGTTGTTTTAGTTGTATGTGGAAGGAAAATTAAAAACTCATGCTTGAATCCATTTTTTTTTTATCAAAGTTCAAAATTACCCTATGCAAAAGTATTCGATACATCAATTTAATATTTTGTTGCGAAGCCTCTGTTTTGTTTCACTGCTTCCAGTTGCTTTCTATAGTTGGCCACAAGTTTTCCACACTGATCCACTGTTACTTTACCCCATTCTTCCTTGCATAATTCCTCTAATTGCTTGATAATTTGTGGATTTCGCTTATGAACTTTAACCTTCAAAGTATTCCACAAATTCTCAAATGGATTCAAGTCAGAAGACTGACTTGGCCAATTGAGAGTACTAATACCATTATTTTCAAACCATTCCTTTGTAAGTTTTGCAGTATGTTTGGGATCATTGTCGTGTTGAAGGATGAAATTCCAACCATGTCCTACAGAAGTTGCAGATTTCTGAAGGTTCTTCTCTAGGATCTCCCTGTACATGCTACCATTCATTCTACCATGGATAACTTGTAACTCACCAGTGCCCTTGGATGAAAAGCATCCCCATATCATAATGGAAGCACCCCCAAACTTAACTGTGGGGATGGTATTGTGCTTGTTGAAGGCAGTGCCATTTTTTTGCCAAACACTTGTCGCTGTGTTCCTTCCGAATAGTTCAAATTTCATTTCATCTGTCCAGATTACTTTTTCCCAAAACTGCATACCTTTCTTTTCATAAGTTTTGACAAATTTTAATTGGTCTTTGACATGTTTGTTTTTCAGTAAAGTCACTTTTCTTGGTGATCTTGAATGAAAGCCCGTACGATATAGAGTTCTGCTAATGGTATCCTTATTTACATTAATTCCAGCACCCTCAAAATCAGTTTTAATTTCAGAACGAGTAATGAAGGGTTTTTTTGCACATTTCTGCTCATCCACCTTGAAGTACTCTCATTTATTTTTCTCGGTCTTCCATTTCTTGGAAGGTTTGCTGTACCATTGCCATACTTCTTATACTTTCTGATGATATTTCTTACTGTACTTAGTGCTAGATTCATTTCTTTGCTAATTTTTCAGTAACCTTGTCTTCCTTTGTGACGTTCAATGATCTCGTATATCTCTGGATAATTCTTTAGTTTTTGCTATTTTTAATCCTTGAATTGCAGAATGCACATCAAAGAGTCAGATGATTAGTAGCACTATCTTGTAAACAATTGTGTGCTTTTCTGATTGGTCAGAGATAACATTCCAATACTATAGAAAATTTGAATATTTAAAGTCTTTTAAAATACAAAGTTTCTATTGGAAATTTGTAAAAAGTGTCATGTATCAAATACTTTTGCATAGGATAATTTTTAACTTTGATAAAAAAAATGGATTCAAGCATGAGTTTTTAATTTTCCTTCCACATACAACTAAAACAACTTTATGAGATATTACTTACCAAATATCAGGCAAAGAGTTATAACAGAAAATAACATGTATCCAATACTTATGCGTGTCACTGTATATACTTAATAGCTCTGTTATATAACAATGAGCACTGTTTGTTTATAACATCTGAGAAAAATTTATGTATGTATGTGCAAGCATATGTACACATGTTTTTTATCATACCTATATACATATATGCACATGTAAAGATTATATATATATATATATATATATATATATATATATATATATATATATATATATATATAGCTGTTACACATGACATCTTGCTAGCCCATTTCAAATGTTCATCTTCTCAAAGAATGCCAGGATGCAAACAAAGTAATCCTAACTACCATACAAATACCACATCAGTTCTTGATAAAGACTGTAAAAGTTTAAAGTACTTGAACAAAAATTACAAAATATGAACTTCACAGGATGTATCCACAACTTCAAACATGGTACTCAATACCTTATCCAAACATTTGAATAATATAATAAAAAAAATATAAAAATAAAATATAATAAAAAGTTACACTGACTTTGTTGGTTCTTTTTCTCTGGGGTGAATGTGTGGGTTTGTAAATAGTGACTATTACTGCTACTAATGCAATACTCTTCAATAAAACAAATCAAGTTCTCTCAGTTACTAGCATATTTATCTAAAAATAAATATGCTTAAATTCACCTTCATCCCTGCTGTGTGCCAATGGCTTAGGGGTAGATTCTCTGACTGATGCCAATTCAGGTGGGTTTCGATTCTAGCTAGAGGAAATTGGATGAACTGTGATACAATGAAACAATCTGTGGATGACAATATATATAAGAATATAAGAATTATGGAACCTACCTTATGGCTGAAACAGCTACATATTTTTTTTACTTATACCAGAGTTTGTCATTGAAACCCAAATAAAGCCTAGATTTTGAAATTGACTTTTAAGGCAAGCACGTCCTACCCATTGCAAGATTGGCGCTGGATAAATAGTCCATGTTCTTCTATTTGAACTTTTGACTTTCATCAGATTTTGGTAAGCTAAAAAAAATATCATGAACATTTTTAGTTTGTTATTTCAGTAAAATGATTATAATTTTGAAACTATAAAATATTTAATGTTTTGTTTTTAAATACAAGTTGATTTTATTGCTTAATGAATAAATCCAATTTTCTTGTCAGAATTGGGATATTAGAATCATTCCATTTAAAATCAATTTGGGTATTTGTTTTCATATGAATTTTTAATCATGAATTTTAACAACCAGGTTCTGGAATTAAAACCAAATCTCTCAGGCCAGAATTCCTTGTAGTCAAACCTAAGTGATTCCTATTATAAAATCCCAATGGTGGCCAAACTTGTTTTATGTAAAACAGGATCAAAATTTATACCAATGTTTTTACTGTGACATACATACATGATATTTTTTATAAGCAACTCATTTGTAAGTAAGCATATTAAAATAAGCCTAAATCTTAAGCAACTCTTCTGCTGATGTAATTATAACTCAAGCAACTGAAAGAAAAAAACATTATTTGTTACTGTATTTGGGAGTACTACCAATATGGTTTCATGAAAATGCCTTTCTTTTTAATATATTCAGCCAAAGAATAAAAAATTTAAGCAACTTGAGTAGAAATTCTTGTGCAAAAATCCAGCAACCTGAGTACAAGACAAAATTCTAATTTGCTTTAACACCTTTCCTGCCAATTATTTGGGGAAAAATCTTTCATTTCAAGACAATTTTTTTTATTTGTTTTTTAATATAGTAAGTAAGAATCTGAGGTACCTTGAAGTACCTGAGTTGTGGATAACACCTCTACCAGATGTATGAGTTGACAACTGGACTCATTTCAAGCTCAGAAGAACATAAAAAAAATCAACATCAGTGTATAAATAAATCTGTAGCTGGTTTTTGAACATGTTTATTTGTCCATGTTTGAAAAGGACACTTTTGGTAAAAACATATATGCACATCTATGCTGGGGAAGGGACTAAGAAAAAAATAAACATCTATTTCTCATATTCTTTTACACTCTATAACCCCTTACATGTTAGTGTCTTTATTGACTTACTTGGGGTGAAATTTTATATATATATATATATATGTATATTGTGTTGGTGCATAATTATCAGGAGTTTTTAAACAATATTTATTATGAAAAAAGAAGCAACAATCCAACAATACCATTTTTAAGTGAGTATGAGTGTTGACATGTATTTTTATAACCTGAAAATAAATAATATTTTTTATTAAAAAAGTAAATACAACAGCAATTTTTTATTAACAAATAACTTGCCTTAAAAAAACGCCTGATAATTATGCACCAATCCAAAATATATATATATATATATATATATATATATAGTTTATGAAAAACTAGGTAATCCGTATGGGTAAACCTAAGGAGGATAAAATCCAGTGTTGATACTTTGTTTTATCCCAAAGAACCTTTTCTATACTATAACTTGTTGATTTGTGCCTTGTGAACTTGTCCCAGAACTTTTTATCCTTTGAATCTTTGCAAGCAATTTCCATGTTTAATTAAATAGATTCTTTGTTAATGCTGTGACAAAAGTCTTATCTCTTCCGAGCTTTCATTCTTGCCAAGCTGGCAGTAATTAAGTTATCTTTAAAAAGGTGACACCCCAACCCCAACATGATTATCAGATAGCTAAAGTAGGGATTGACCTGTCCAACAATGACAAGAAGTGCTCTTCTGATAATAATATCATTCATAAAGTTCTAAAAAAAACAAAAACAAATCATTAATGAAGCAACTCTTTTTTTAATCAAGTGTATATAAATTTCTGAAGTGAGAAGTCATTGATTGAAATTGTAAACTATATGACCCATTCTTCTCTGTATTATTAGAATATAAATTATTTTGTGTTATGTTTCTAAATTGCCATCTTGGTTTTATTTATTCTATTCATGTAATTTATTACTTAAAGGAACAAAATTAAACATTTTTTATTTATATTCTGAAGAGAATTATTAAACAAAGAAGTAAGATCATGACGCTTTGATCTCATCTTGATTATTATAGATGCTGTTATAGACATTTTCAGCCAAATACTCTCTGGTCATCTTCAGGCATCCATATTTTAAATGTATTGATAATAGTGTTATTTTGTTCCCCTAGTGCTGTTTCTTGTATGTTCCTGCTAAAAGAGAGTATATTAATTCACTACCTGATCAAAGGATTGAAATCCTGACCACTAGATAGCAGTAACACTATAACCAATGACTCATTATACCACCATCTGGAAGGACATCAATAGTATGTTTTTGGAGTCTTTAAATCCAATATAAGATAGTTCTGACATATTTTTTTTATCATTGTAGGTTTGTGCTAATTGTTTGATTTTATTTTAGAGAAGAGAATTTGTCAGTAAACTGTTGTTCTCATCTTGATTATAGATATTATATACATGACATTTCAGCCAAGTATCATTTGGTCATCATCAGCTGATATGAAATATCTAATCTGAGCTCATTATTGTAATTTGTCCATGTAATACCATTTGTTGTTCATTCCTGCTGAACCAGTATACTATATTCAATAGATTGCTACCACAGTTACTTTAACTATATATATATGTATATATATATACGGAGGCACAGTGGAGTAGTGGATAGCGGCTCAGATTGTGGAATCAGGGAGCTGAGTTTGAATTCCAGTTGAATCCGTTAAATTCACTTATGTGCTAATACCCTTGGGTAAGGTATTAAACCTCATCTTCTCCCCCCCAGCTATGGCTAAGTAGTGGTACAGACTGGGTTCTATAGCCTTGGATGGCAACTGGTCTAGGAAAAGGTCAACTCTGAATTCAAAACATATGGAGGGTTGTTTGGCGTTATGGCATGTAGTGCATCAAGTCTCTGTATTCGGCCCTTCAAAAAGCGTGACTGGTTCTGCACAAAACCTTCACCACTATAATCAAATCATATGTGCTGTTGGTCCCTCATACGTTGAATACGACAGGAGAGTTCACCACACACACACACACACATATATATATATATATATATATATATATATATATATATATGGTCCATTGCTACTTGTCTACAGCTCCTTAATAAAATCCAAAAGAAGAAACAGCAATATTACTTGTACTGATCTGGCATCTCAGCTTCAGTCAATTTCCCACTGCCATAAAGTTGCCTCCCTGTGCCTTTTCTATAAATACTTTCATAGTAATTGTTCAAATGAGCTCTTTCTTATGGTACCTAGACTTTTTTTAAAATTTAAGCACAGTTGAGACAACAGAGGTATGGTTCTACAGAATGATGCTATGAACCAAACATGTGAGCAACAATGAGGTTATAGGGAGGAAGCAAACAAGGAGAAAGCTTATATCAGGAAGAGGCAGCAGAAATTTTTGGGACATGTAATGACAAAGGAGGGCTTGGAGAATCTGATACTCACAGGGCAGATAGAATGATAGAGAGACAAGGGAAGCAATATATGGCATATCTAGTGGGCTTAATCAAGTGGATGATCGAACAGGGTTTGGGAGAAGTAACAAAAAGGCAAAACACATTGAGAGCTACAAGACATAGGGAAAGTGGATGATCACCTACATCGTGAAGGAACACGTCACATAAAAGAAGACTAGATTTGCAATGATGTTTCATCAATGTAAAGTAGAGTTGGCTAGATGTAGCCATAAATTCTATGCTCGCAGTTTTCGCACACTTCTCACTTATGGAACTCCTTTGTGGCTCCCTGCTTTCCAGCAAATTTGAATCTTCAAAAATTTAAATGCAATGTCAATCACTTTCTACTGTCCTCCTGATTACTTCACTTTTGTTCTCTTTCCTTAGTAATGTTTCTGTTTTCTAATTCTTCCACACCCAGTAACCCCTTGTGTTTTAGTGGCTTTACAGTCTTGCTGGGGGAAAATTCAATTAATATATATATATATATATATATGATAAAAGTTAAGCCATATATTCAAAATTTTTATTTCTAAACATTTTCACCAATAAAGATAAGTAGTATGAAGTCTTTAAGAAGAATTTAATTTTGTTATTGTCACTGATAAGCAGACGAGTTCAGAATTAATTTCAGCTTGATAAATATATCCTATCACTTCTGAAAAGATCAGGAAAAATTACTGCAAAATACTGACTCACCTGCAATTATGATTTGGATTTTAAAAGTATTGGCTTTTCAAATTAATTTTTATTTTAAGAATACTGCAATTATGTTACTTTTGTTATGCAGACAATTACTTCTGAGTTCAGGTGGTGTACTTGACTAAAGTTCCATTCTTAATCAAATAAACACAGTAAACTCACAGTTATTGTGAAGCTGTCAGATGTTTCTCTTGAACATAGCAGACTGTGGACAAGATTTTAGAGAATGTATATACATTTTTTTAAATTTTTGAAACCATTAAGACACAAGGGGTTACTGAGCATGGAAAAACATAAAAAAAAGAGAATAGATAGCAACTGACATTGCATTTAAATTTTTGAAGATTAATATTGGCTGGAAAGCATGAAGATGGAAGAGAGTTTCACAAGTGAGAGGAATGAGAAAAGAAAC
This sequence comes from Acanthosepion pharaonis, assembly GCA_903632075.3. NCBI lineage: Eukaryota > Metazoa > Mollusca > Cephalopoda > Sepiida > Sepiidae > Acanthosepion > Acanthosepion pharaonis. The sequence goes on along the minus strand of CAHIKZ030005512.1, from coordinate 477,407 downwards.
TATTATCATAGAAGTTACAGTTATATCTAGCCTATTCAACTGTGAATTGATGAAACCTTACTGCTAATCTAGTACAGCACTTAAATTCATTAAGTCTGGGTACCATAGCAAAGAGTTCATCCAATGAAAGTATTTATAAAAAAGGTGCAGGGAAGCTACATTATGACAGTGCACAAGTGACTGAAGCCAATATGCTAGGTCAGGACCAATAATATTGCTGATTCTTCTTTGGATTTTTTTTGGAATCTCTAAATATATAGTGGAAGCACCAGACCAGATTTAACTTCAGAAATTTCTTGAAGTTAACAAAACTCTATGGTAATTAGTTCCATTATATTTATCTTTTGGTGCTGTTGTATAGGAGTATCCAAAAAGATAAAATAAGTACAGAACCTAAGGAATTTCAAATATACATATATATGTAAAAATTCAGATGGAAATAAAATATATCTGTAAAAAGACAATATGAATAAAGACAAAAGGAAAACATTTATTTCCAACATGTTTCATCCTGTGATGGACTTTAACAAGGCAATTGTAAGGATTTATTTTGCAACATGTATTTATAAACAGAAGTAAAAATAACATTAGGTTTCCAAAATTTCTAAATTTAGGAACACTCAAAAATTTTCTTTAAGCTAACTCTGAAAACAAAGTAATCTTTAAATGGATTTTTTAATTTGACTTTATTTCTTTGTACTATAAGTGGCCAGATGTGTCAGTATGTGTCTAAGAAGTTTCAAATATATCTTTTTGATCCCAAACTAAATTTTAACTGTCTCTTTCTGAATCTCAGCAAAATTTCAATTGTCGCTTTCTGAATCTCAGCAAAATTTCAACTATCTCTTGTTGATCCTAAACAAATTTTCAACTGTCTCTTGCTGATCCTAAGCAAAATTTCAACTGTCTCTTGCTGATCCTAAGCAAAATTTCAAATGTCTCTTGCTGATCCTAAGCAAAATTTCAAATGTCTCTTTTTATTCTAAAGCAAAATTCCAACTGTCTCTTTTTAATCCTAAGTAAAATTTTAACTGTCTCTTTCTGAGCTTAAGCAAAATTTCAACTGTCACTTTCTGATCCTAACCTAAATTTCAACTGTTTCTTTTTAATCCTAAACTAAATTTCACATGCTTCTTGCTGGTTCTAAGCAAAATTTCAACTGTCTCTTTTTGATCCAAAGTAATAGTGTCCCTTTTGTTTGCCTTACTCATCATTCAAATGTTCAGTTCAACTTCCTTCTTCAGAGCTACATTTCTGTTTCCCCAAGTTGCCTCTTCATCTGTTAGGAAATTGTCCAAAATTTATTGTCTTATAAAAGGATTGTTATTAAATATCATGAAGAAGAGTATATCATTTATTAAACAACTTTAATGATCAAATTATTTAAATCTGTTTATTTTTCTATTCATGTTGCATGCTTAAAATTTAGGATTGACTCAAGAGACTAAAACTGCTCATTTCAAAAATGAATAAACAATTCTACTTTAAAAATGCCTCTTAATTTACAAACATAATTCATTCTCACACTCTTTGCTTTCTCTGTAACACTCTTCTCTCTACAAAGTGAATCATAGTCTCACAGGGACAACTCTGTATATACTTAATCAACAATATGTCATCCACAGAAACATCTTTGCCAATTTTGACAAATCTCTTTCTGTTATCTCTCCCAGCTAGATTTTCTGAAATTACTTACAAGTTTGTATGAACTGAAATTAATTCATTATGTTAAGTCATTTATTTACTTGTTGTCAAGTGTTTATATTGAGTGTAAAGCAGAGATAATCAAGCAGGTACACAAACAATTTAAATATACAGCTAACCTGTATATTAAGGTGATTGTTAATAGCAATCTAGGTAAATTATTTAGATTAGTAAGCACTTCTCTATTTGTGCTAATTTCATCATATATATAATTCTTAAAGATTCATATTCTTGTAACAGGTTACCTTTCAACCCAATGATGCATAAAAGATTCTGAATAAAAATAAAACACTCTCTCTTTGACATTTATTAAAAATAAATAATGACAATAAAATCTTGTTTTTGACAGTACAAGTCTTTTTTTACAAGTTAGTATTTTGACTAGTGATGTGCAGTGTGATGTCAGGGACATCAGCTTGTAATGAGAAATCGGGGAGCCAAGGTTGAATTCAAGTTAAGTACATTACATTCACTTACACGCAAATACCTTTGGGAAAAATAGGGATCCATCTCTTATTCCCCAGAAATGGGTAAATAACAGGACAGACTGAATCCTATAGCAATGTTTGGCAACCAGTTTACCACAGGAAAAAATAGTAAACTCATGAGGGAAAATCTAGTGAGTCATGAACTGAAAGAGACATGACTGCCTAAACATGTCATGTATAGCAAATAAGTGACTGATTTTGACCAGTACTCAGGT
>CAHIKZ030005512.1:407500-470000 GCA_903632075.3 Acanthosepion pharaonis | reverse complement strand
GAGTATATTTTTAAATTTATGATATATATATATATATAGTTTTTCAGGTACTTTACAACAGATCTTTAGTGAGACATAAACAGAAGACAATCTAAGAAAATATTAAGAGATAGGTGCCAAATTTTACCATTCCCATTCCTCTCTTTAGATGTTTTAACATGGCAGATTTTTATCTGACACTGGAAATGAAAACACGTGCTATATTTGTGTTACTAGCCACTGACTCTGAGATGACAAGATTTTTGAAAGTGACCAGGTGAAACAACAGGTGAGTCTATACAGACTCCATGGAGTTACCCAGTGAGGCATACAAATTTCATATAATCGATGTTGGTCCTGAGAACAATGAGCAATGAGGTTCATGCCATTCTGTCCCACTTATTCATGCAAGGCCACAGTGTCAATAGTACCATGTATATAAGAGTGCCGGACATGCTACTGAAGCCCTGGATCAAGTGAGTGGCTGTACATCTTCCAGCAAGACTCTTCTCCCTCCTACGTGGCCCACATGATCATGAATGGCTAACTTGGAACTTTCACGTGATCATGTCATTGTCAACACATGACCTCCAAGTTATCATGATTTGAATTCTCTGGTTTTCTCTTGATGACATCGCATACATTCTATGTATGCGGTGGTATCAAAAGTGAGATCAACCACAAGTGTCGCAATACCATAGACTTGTTGAAGGCTGCTGGCATAATGAATATGATGGCCAATATAAATGTGAACAACCTGATACAGATGAGCAATTACCTGCAAAGCTGTAACCTGGCCATCTTGAAGCCAAGGACAGTTTTATTGAATAGCCTCCTGTTTTTTACAAATTTTAACATGTGTACAATTCTTTTTAAAATATATCTTTTTTTTACTGAATATTTTCTTTTATATTATAATTTTATTTCAATTATTTAGTAGACCCTTCATCCATCTATGTATATGTTGTAACCTAGAGAGGGTTACTGAATGAGGAAAGCCTAAAACAGAGGTTGAACATGAAGTGGCAATCTTTATAAATTCAACAAAATACAACACTCACCAGTGGCGTGAAGTAGGTAAACCACTGCTAGTGATGGACTACTTAGACAACATATTATCCCCACTTAACAATAGTGTCCAACATATTTATGAGGATTGGGACATACCCATTAGTGTTCATAGGTACAGTATATAACAATATATATTTTTCTATATCAAGAACAGTATCGGGGAAATTGTATGACAAAGTGGAAAAAAGTTTACGATGATGTCCTGAAGAACAAAACATATATATATATATATATATATATATATATATATATATATATATATGTGTATGTAAATAACATTTTTGATTTAATCACACAGTAGCAGCTTATATATAGCCTATAGACACACATAAGCATGTGATTCAATATGAATCAATTAGTCTTGGGATTGACATATGGCTATCAGCTGAATTTTGAAGTTTTTACTGTATAATGTTTGGTCTATCTTATTAATATGCACTATTGTATGGTGTGCAATACCAAGGAAGGTTACTATGTTCAAAAATAAGTGTTTCTTCAATAAAATAAGCACCTCTTGTGTCCAGTGTACTAATTTAGCCCATCGAAAAAAAGTACATAGATAAAATGTGTGTGTGTGTGTGTGTGTGTATGTATATATATATATATATATATATATATATGTATGTAAAAGACAATAGGAAAACTGTAATAGTTGCTGACATGTTTCATCTGATGTGGACTTTCTCAAGGCAAAACAAAATGAATTTATTAAACAAAGTAACTAATAATAACAAAACAAAATGTCCTTAGCAACTGGAAGAATTTAGAAAATGCTACTTTCATATTGTTAACTGAAAATTATGTCATTTACTGTCATGTGTGGAGATATTGTCCACATTACAGTCTTTTACCTTTATAAATATTGTCTTTTTCTACAGGTTAACTCTGAGAAATTTTTCATATATATATATATATATATATATATATTTATATATATATATATATATATAGTTTTAAGGTATGCTATATTTATGTGTAAAAGTGCTCAGTATCACAGATGGAGCATGTGTAAATATAAATGGACAATGAGGTCAACACAGAATGGTGACAGTTTGTTTAATGCTTGAACACTAAGAATTTAAAATTTAAATTTAAAACTTGTTATTTTTTTTCTAATATATGTTTTAGTCTAGCCAATTCCATTTATTTATTTTCTTTTTCCCTATGTTTCCATCACTTTTGTGACTAAATATCCCTACATTATGATAACAGAAGAACTGCCAAGAGAGGTGAAATGTTTTAAGAACCTGAATACAAATTTACTGTGGGAAAGCATTTTCTATACATTTTTGTCTTAGTAAATTGCTTTGTCTTTTAATTAGAGTATCATATCTTTCAAGTCAAAATTATGTTCAGACTCATTACATTGGTGTGTACTGTTTTGTAAAAGATCCCTTTTGTGTTTATTCCTTGAGGTTTCTCCAGTGTATTCTTTGTGGCAATTATTACAGGTGATAGAGTAAATTCCTTTTTAAGTTTTACATTATTATTATTTTGTTTTGTATTAATTAATCTTTTATTGTTTTAGAAATATATCCCAGAAAGACGAGAGAGAGGTTTAGGTAGATATGAAGTTTTATTTTTTTTCAATTATTCAATCATTTTCTTGAACACTCACACCATTTAGACAAAAGTTTCTGGTTATTTTCCAATGACTACATCAGTACAAATATATATTCATACTTTCTTTAAATTTCGAAATGGATCTGAAATCTGTATTGTTGTCTGCCTCTTTTTTTTATTTTTTTTACTTTATTTTTGCTCATTGCCATTGTTGTTATACCTGCCTTCTATTTGTCTGTCACTTGTCAGAGACCAAACTTCCTGTTCATTGTATGGATTTTACATAAACTTATCTTCTTTTTCTTTTCTTTTTTTCATCAGTTACCACAGAGCACAACAAACAGGAAATCCTGAACACATTTCCATGATGTACAAACTGAAATATCAAATCTACCCAAGGCAGTACCTGGTATGCAAAGATGACAGTGCTAGATACCTTACACCAATGACAATTTCTTTTGTTTTGTTTTTTTCTTTTTAACTTCCTGCATTCTTTACTTAGGTTGCATATTACCTGATGAATTAGTGAATCTGTCTATCTATCTATCTATCTATCTATAAAAAAATGAATGAATAATCTTTGTATTACTGAATACTGGTCATGAAACAAAGAAGTAAAATATATACAATTCTTTTCTTCTTTTATGTTATTCTCATCAGATAACATTTATCTACCTTGATGTATGCATGATTTCCCTGGCCCTGAATAACATGTGATATTTCTTTTAAATTTACATTTTTACATGCACACATATGCTCATGAATGGTTGTCAAGTCTATCGCTAAATGTCAGATGTTACTGAGGACAAGAAAACTGTTTAAAAAATCTATTTGAAAATTGACAATACTCAAAGAAAATGTAAAAACTTAAGTATGTGTAAACTGGAATTATGAGGTTGCTACAAATCCCTGGTGACAAATACTTAATGTTACCATATATGGGGCTAATTTCAAAAGAATTAATGTATTTTTTATTCACTAATCTGACAGATTTTATCACTTTATACGTTATTTTTAGTAGATGCCCATATTTGAGTAGATGTTTCACTTATTTATTTTCATCTATCAGCCTGTATATTCAAAAAAATCTTATTGCAGAAAAAGATGCTCCCACCAGCAGGATTTGAACATTGCAGGAGAAATTGATTTGATTTCACCAACTCAGCTATAAAGGGCACTGACGATCAAGCAAGGATTTGAAATCTGCTCAGTTTCATATCAGAATATAAGCAAAGCAATTTCTAAAGAACTAATGGATTCTTTATTTATTAAACTGACAGATTTTATCACTTTAAATATTATTTGTAGTAGGTACCAATATATGAGTAGACACTCTATTTAATAATATTTTTTGAATATTCAGGCCAGTAGATGAAAATGAATATATATATATATATATTGTTTAATAAACAAAGGGTACATCTACACAAATATAGGCATCTACTAAAAAGCAAGTGATAATATATGAATGTGTGGAGACACAGTGAAGTAATGGATACCCACTCATCAAATTGGGAAATCAGAGAGCAGAGTTCAAATTTGATACATTGATTTATGTGCAAATATCCTTGTAAAAAGACATTTCTTTCTCCCCCAGCTATGGATAAATAGCAGGATAGACTTGGTCCTATAGCCTTGGATGACAACTTGTCTAGGAGAAGGAAAACTCTGAATTCAAAATCTGAGGAAGTTCACTCAAGGATCTTGTGATACATTATGTGCACCAGTTCTCTGTATTTGGTTCTACCAAAAAGTGAAATATGGTTGGTTCTGTACAAGTCTTCATCACTATAATCAAAACGTGTGTGAGTAGTCTGTCCGTTTGATTCCAAGAATGGTGTTACTGTACACTCATACAATGAAAAGGATGAGAGAGTCGAGTATATATATATATATATATATATATATATATGACACACCTAGAGGATGGTAAGTACAACACTGAGATCCGTAGATATATTGGGATGGCCAAGGACGCATTCCAAAAGCTGGGCAGATTATTATGAGACAGGAGGATTTCTTTGGTAACAAAAAAAAAGTAGTGAGCTGTTATGTCACATCTGTCCTTCTATGGCAACGAATGTTGAACAATTTTCTCCAAGATGAAGAAGAGATTCAAGGTGACAGAGATGTGGTTCTACAGACGGATGCTAAGGATATCATGCACCGAGCATGTGAGCAACAATGAGGTCTTAGAGAGGATGCAAACAAGGAGCAGGCTTATACTTAACATCAGGAAGAGGCAGCTGAAGTTCCTTCCGTTTCACATAATGAGAAAGGGGGACCTGGAAAATTTGATACTTATGGGGCCAAATAGAGGGAAAGAGAGACAAGGGAAAACAATGCCTGATATACCTAGCGGGCTTAAGCAAGTGGATGACAGAATGTAGTCTGGGGGAGGTAACAGAGGGAAGGAACTTGTTGAGAGCTGCAAAGGATAGAAGGAGGTGGAGAGCCATGATTGCCTACATCCTGAAAGGACATGGCACATAAAAAGAAAAGAATACTAACAGTAATTCTTGTATTAATTTCTAACCACTGCAACTACATTAATTAAATAAAACTATCTAAAGTTGGATAGTGGAGTCATGTTAAAGACATGTGACAATGATAAGAAAAGATGAAACCTTAATTATATATACCAGCTTCAAATACTTACCTGGCACATGTCAGAGGGTATCCCCCAGACGAGGCTCTGCCGAAGGGCGGAGTCTCGTCTCGGGGAAACTAACTCCATTTTTACTTGGTCTATAGGGAATTTTCGCCTGAGCCTACGATCTCCGATACCCCACTTTAAAACTCAGCCTTGTGCCACATCTTGATGCATGGGGCAGTGGGCAAATAATTATACCAGCTTCAAATGCAGGAGCTCTTAATATACAATAACAATTATCACATTTTTTTTACTCCCATTCACAAAAATTTGCTGTTACTGTATACATAATCATGAGAGTGAATGCTTAAATGTAAGCATAGTACTAGATTGGCAGCTAGGTCTCATCATTTTAGAGGTGAAATAGCTAAATGTAACCATGTTCTATTCTGATAGTTTCTTCTCTCACCATTCTTGCTTGTGGAATGCTCTTCCAGCTTTTTGCTTTCCTGTCAATTACAATCTTTAAAATTGTGACATCAATCATCATCTTTTGTGTACCCAAATTCCTTTTCTGTCCTTTCTCCACAGAAATATTTTCTCAATTTCTATCACCCCTTGCATCTTAGTGACTTTATTGCTATGGCTGATGGTGAAATGATTAAAAATAACCTAGTCCAGCTGGAATAGATATGGATTCCTGTACTTTTGGCATATATATATATATATATATATAAGGTTAATGGTCAGAGTTAAATCAGACCAGGAAACAGTAGTATTAAAAAGTGCTCAATACATGTGTAAAAAAAAACAAGTAAAAATAACTTGTAGAGCTTTTAACTTTAAAAATCAGGAGATCAGTTTAATCTGATATCTTGGTTTCAACCTTAGGGTATCCTCAAGGTGATTTTTTACCAAATGACCACCGAAGACTTTCTTTTTATTTCTTAAAAAGAAGGTACAATTTATAAAGCAGAAGTAACAGATATTAATGGCCAAAATAAAATGTACATAGGATGTACAGAAGGTACTTTGAAATGTAGATGGTACAATCATAGGTCATCTTTTAAGCTAGCAAATCTTAGGTACTCTACCAAACTAGCTAACCATGTATGGAATTTAAAAGAAAAAAAACAACAGGTGTCCATTGACAAGGTGGAAACTTAAAAAAAAAAAATGAAACCATACAACAACTGTAATCATATTTACAACCTCTGCCAAAAGGAAAAATTAGCAATTATGACATTTCCGGATCTAAAAAGCCTTTTAAACCAGAAATCTGAAGTCTTAAGATGCTTCTTACATATCAGAAAATTTTTCTTAAGTTCATATGAGGCTGGATAAAAAAATGTAATTTAATCTAACACAAAATTGCCTGAGGATACTGTAAAGTTGAAAACAACTGACCTCCTGATTTTTAAAGTATATATATATATATATATATATATATATATATATATATATATAGTAACGATACAATATGCAATATGGTAATCCGTATAGAATTTCCAAGAGGATATAGATCCAGGGAGAGCTTTATGTCAAAGGACAAAGCAAATTTATTATTAATTAAAGAATATCAAACTCATATAAAAATGCAGACACAAACACTGTTTTAAAAAATAGAAAATTACCCTTTTCTCATGGTGTCTGCATTTTGATATGTGTTCACTTCAAAGGTTAAGTAAATTCTCCTGGTTTTTATATAAGTATTTTAATGTAAATTTCTTGGTTAATTATATAAAAAGTTTATGAAATTTTTTTTCACTAATTTTGAAAACTTTTTAAAATGTTCTCTTTTAATATAATTTACAAATAATTTCTTGAATGAAATATGTCAGAATTGAATGTTTGTCCCCATTGACAGAAACAGACAGGATTGTTTCAGATTCACACTTTGACATACTGAGGTCAGTAGGTCAAAATAAGTCAACACTCTCTGCCTTTCCCCCACTTTCTAAAAAACAATATCCTTTGTTTTTAAGTAGGTATATTTTTCCATTTCATTTGTGATTTGTTTGTAGGTCTTGAAGATTGACAGCTGCTGTTTTTTTTAGATCTCCCATGAAATAAAAAGGATTACCTATGGGATATTAAGTGTTTGATATTCTTTAAATAACTATATATATATATATATATATGTGTGTGTGTGTGCATATGTATGTATTGGTAATTTTTATTGTTATTATCAAGAATGAAAACAAGCTTAATTTTAGTGGATAAATATGTTTGAATAGACATGCCCACTTTTTTAAACAGTGAACTTAATATTCACTGGCCTAGACATAGAAAGTCTTGTCAAAGAAAATATATCTTTTGGTCAGTATAGAACAGGCATTCCCATTTCCTAAAAACTATATTTTACTCTGGAAAAAAAAGCAGGGATATTTACTTAAAGACATGTAACTACTAAAAGAAACTTTATAGCAATAAAAATAATATTGAATTAAAATCTATTAATTACTTACATATATATTACTTCTAAGGAACATGACTACCTTACAAACTTTAGACATAAAACAAGTAATTTTTATGGACTACCTAAAATACACAAAAGTAAGCTCATTAACAAAACATGCAATACTACAAAAACTGATTGTGTGAATATACCCGTACCAACTGACCAAAAACTAAGGCCTATAATAGGATAGCCCAATTTGCGAGACACACCATCCAAGCAATTTTCTAGATATCCTATTGAAACCTCTTATCAAACACGTTCGGAGCTTCATTTGAGATGATCTAGATTTTCTGCATCATCTGCCCAATGAAGTAAACCATAATACTTACATGGTATCAATGGATGTTGTGAACTTATATAGCAACATCCCACATGACTATTGAATAGAGGCCACTAAATACTGGCTAGAAACATTTCCTCATGAGCTACCAAATTGTAGCAAAGGAAATTTCATCATAGAAAGCCTTGAATTCATCTTAAAAAAAAAAAAAAAACTATTTCACCAACATATGCCAAACTAATCATAGGATACCATGAACTAAAAATCTATGAAAGGACTTTGGAAATCTATGGGAATGACTTCAGATGCAGCATAAAAGAAAACTGGAAAAGACATCTAGATGACTGTTTCATTCTGTGGAATGAAAGTCTGGATAAACTGAAGACATTCCAAACATGCATTAATAATATAAATCCTTGCATCCAATTCACTATGGAGTACAGCAACAAAAAAGTTCCCTTTTTAGACATATTAATAACAAAAACAAACACTAAACTAGAAACCAACATATACTTTAAACTGACTGACTCTCAACAATATCTCCTTTTTACATCTTCTCATCTGAAACACACTTGTACCAACATCCCACTCAACCTAGCCAAGCAGATATGTACAATAGTCTCAAACACAACCACAAGAGACCACAGACTAGAAGAGATGAAAAAGATACTCATCAGCAGAAAATACCCACAAAATTTGATCAACAATAGTATTGAAAAAGCAAAACAAATTAACATCCACAAACTGCAAGGAAAAAAAAAGAAAAAAAGGTCATCCCTTATATCTCAACTTTCAAAGCAAAGAACACAGAAATCTACACAGACACATCCAACTAAATCTACCAATCCAACTAAAGGACAAAAAAATGAAAACCCTATTACAAAAATACCCAATAATAAAAACTAAATGACAACCTAATTCACTAAAAAAGATACTGATGAGTGCAAAACTGCAGAACACAATTAAAGACCCTCAAGTGAAAAAATGCAACTGACCACTTTGCAGGGTATGCAACTACCTATTAGAGGGTCATGAATTTCAGTTCAAAGACGGATCAAAATTCAAAATTAAAATTGATTTCTCATGGGACTCAGAGAATTTAATATTAATTAGATGCAAAGGTTGCCATGAACATTACATTGGCGAAACCGGCTAGTCACTTTGGCAAAAGATGACAGTACATCGCCAACAAATTAGGGAACCCCACACTAGAAAAATGCCCTTTCGCCAACATATATGGGAATGCAGAGAACAAAATCTGCCAAATTTTAGTGTCTTCCCATTCTACCAATGCAATTACAGAACCACTGAATAAAGAGAGATTAATAAGGAAACATTTTTCATGAACAAGTTCAAACCCATTGTTCATTGCATAAATAGATTCTACCAAATTCCCCTTACCATAAATGACATATATAGCCAGTTACGCATCTTGATTTTCATTTTTTTTCATTGGTACAAAACATAAGCATCAACACATGGAGAGAGAAACAGTTAAAAACTTTTTGAAAAGCTAAGCAAATCTGGTTAAAGTAAAAAAAAAGTTAAGAAAAAAAGGGAAAACAACAAAATATTTTTCTACAAAAGAAACTGAAAATCCAATTGTAAGTAACAAAGTTTTAATTCTTCTTGGTAAAAATTCATATATTATAAATAAATAATACTATATTAAATATTAGGTGACTTTTTTCCAATCCTCATTTTAGTCTATACAATAAATTTTTGTACAGAATCTTTCTAGAAAAACAATTGTTTTACCTATATATATATATATATATATAAACACACACACACATGAATACCTCAATTAATGCGCATTCGATTAATGTGTTTTTGATTAGGGCACTAAAATTTTTATATACCAGAATTTGATTAGTGCATACATAATACTCGATTAGTACAGTAAAATATTCTTCAGTTTAACCATAATAATTGAAATTTGATTTTTATAGTTACTGATTAATTAAAAATTTTCTGAAATTTAAAAATGGAAAATGGTTAACTATTTTATTTGTTAAGTAATACATTATCTAATCTAGTAATTACAGTAGTGTTTAAAAAAATAAATGGTTATAAAAAGATAAATTTTATAATATAAGCCAATAATAAAAATACATATTTTAATATTTGTCTATTAAAATCTTTTGAACAATTTGATTTTTGTTCATGTTTATTTTGAAGGTCTTAACAGAAATTTCTGATTTTTTGTTAAAAAAGAAATGGATGATTTAATTAGATACAGAAATTTACATTTATTAAAAATATTAAAATATAAAAGATGTATGCATTTAATATGGAAAGATTATAAATAAAATTTTCAGGTAAAAATATTAATGATTTATGATATGTTTGGAAAATTTGAAAGGGTAATTTCTCAGTTTTTCCAATTATATGAAGAACAGAAGAATACCATACAGTAAACAACTCTAAATAAGATTTTTCATAAAAAAATCAGATTAATAAACATTAATTCACAACATTTTTATTGTATCTTCTTATATGTGCCGATATTTTAATTAAAAAGTATGCAAATTAGAAATTAATTGTGAATAAGACTAAAATTTGAGGTACAAATTACATCATTTCCTATGAGTTATTATATTTGATTAATGCTTTTTTGATTAGTGTGTATCTTTAATGTACACATTAACAACACTAATCAAGGGATTCCGGTATATGACTGATTGCTCCTTCTTGGGCTAATATTCTCAGCTGATATGAAATAGAAAGACTATGTTGAAGCCATTGTTAGGTCAGCTGCTAAAAAAGTTGGTTCATTGTGCCATGCTAGATAATTTCTCTTTTCAGAATCTATCTTATATATATAAATGTACAATTCACCCAGGTTTAGAATATTAGTGTCACATATCCAGTGCTCCTGCTGTATATCTAGAGATCCTTGATGAAATCCAAAGAAGAATCAGCAATATTGATTGCCCTGTTCTGGCAGCTTGGCTTCTGGTGCTTTTTCTAAAAATACTTTCATGCTAATTATTTGGATAAGCTCTTTGCTATGGTGCCTAGACTCTTTGAATTTTAGCACAGTACTAGACTGGCAGCAAGGTCTTATCAGTTTACAGTTGAGCTGGCTAGATATAACCATAAATTATATACTAAAAGTTTCTTTTCTCACACTTCTTGCTTGGGAACTTCCTTCAGGCTCCATGCTTTTCACCTAACTTTAATTTTTAAAAATTCAAATGCAATGTCAATCACTATCTACTGTCTTCCTGATTACTTTTCTCTTGTTCTCACTCCTTAGCAACGTTTGTTTCTAACCCTTCCACACCCAGTAACCCCTTGTATTTTCAGTGGCTTTACTGTCTTGCATGTGGTAAACTTGAATTTTATATATATATATATATATATATATATATATATATATATATGATGTTCAAATCTATATATCAGACAAATAGTACAAAAGAAGTTCTTCAGATTAATAATGGTTATATATATATTTTTCATCATTTCACCCCAAGCAAGGTGATAATGCCACTGAAAAAACAGGTTTTAGAAAAACAGAAGATGGTTATTGATGTTTCATTAGAAATAGGTGATAGGTAAGCAATAAGCTGAAAGAGAGCTCCACAAGCAAGAATCTTGAGAAAAGAAACTATTACAGTTTGATCTAGCTTTTTCAACAGTCAAACGTTTAAGATTTACTTGCCAGTATAGCATTATATTTAAATTCAATTATCACAGAGGAATGCTCATTAGAATAATTGACATGAAAATATTCATAGAAAACACAGGAAAGGAACATCACAGTGATGGGAAAATGACTAAAGTTGAAATGCCAGGTCATGACTGATAACATTACAGACGCTTTTTTCGATTTTCTGAAAAACCTTGACATATATAGTATAAGCAGGATACCATATCAGTGGATTCTTATGTATGCAGTTGCAAAACAAAATAAACAAAATGCCAGTTATAATTCTACATTGAGAAAAACTGAAGATACAGAGAGACTTAGCTTTAAATTTTTAGCATCTGATGTATCTAGATGTTTCAGGTAGACAAACTCATTAAACTTTTTATTACTTTTTTTTTTTATTTTTGTGACTATTGTTTTTTGAAATATCCCTCACTGTAACAGCAGGAGTCATTTCATCAGGAATGGAAAGACACTGTAGATTATGCTGCATATAAATTTACTATGGATGACTCATTTAATTAAAACTGCAGCTTTTTAAATCAAAATCATCATCAGACCTATTATGATGAATTCACTGAGTGTACTGTTTTGAAATTTTTATGGAGACACATTGGAGAAATGGATTGAGGCTCTGGCTGAGGAATTGGAGAGCTGAGTTTGAATTTCAGTCAAGAACATTACATTCACTTACATGAAAATACCCTTGGCTAAATAACAGGACAGACTAGATTCTATAGCATTGGGTGGCAACAAGTCTAGAAGAAGGAAAACTCTAAATTACAAACCAAACTGTAGAGGGTTTAGCTATCTAACCCAAGACACACACACTTCTACAATAGCAGCTGTACATGTGTAGTGCCCCTACAACTCAAAAGAGTTATGGCACTCATGATTGTGACCATTACTATTTTGTAAAAATCAATTTTGTGTTCATAAAATCTTTTTAAATTCTGAGATATTTCACCTATTTATTTCTTGTGAAATTTTTAGTCTATATTGCAATATTTTTTAAATTCATTGCATTTTGTGAGCTGTTTTGTGTTGTATCTAAATGTGGATTGCAAAATAACAGACTTAACACAGAAGCAAATATTAACGATAAAGAAGAAAAATGCAGATGAATTTTCACAACTGTTTCTCATTTACAAATATCTAATATCTTGCAAATACATGACATTCTTTTAAATAAAAGTATTAAGAAAACAAATAATGCATTTTTCTCTATTTCTCAATTGAACAAAATCTCAAGATTAACATTCTCAAAGTATAGCATTTAGAGGATTTTTAAACAAAACAGGAGAATTGATAAACAATAAATCTCTGTTTAACTTTCTGAGATGAGGAGTTATTATTTACATTTGGTTGTTATTTTTGTTAGGTTTCAGCAGCTGCAGTACGAAAAGAAAAGCAGTGGCAAAGTAAGTCAAGCATCACAGCAAGCAGAATATTAAGTTTTCAAATTGTAGGCTTAGGATTGTCCCATGGGACAATCACCTAGTGAATTACAGCATTGGTTTAAAAATTTGGCATAGTAATTATGAGTTCAATCTCTGGGCCAGATAGTACAAATTCAGTGTAAACAGATCAAGCAGTAACTTAATAGCACTAAGAAAGAAAAAAAAATGAACAAGATATCTCAAAACAGCATTACAAGAATAATCTATCCACATCAATTAAATAAAGTGTCCAATTCAAAATTCTGTGATGGCTATTCAGATCTGTAAACAAATGAAAAAGGTCAGAGTTGAAAATTGTGATAACAACAACAAAAATGAAGACATCAGTACAAATGCAAATAATGTAAGATAAATATATATATATATATATATATATATATATATATATATATATATTCAACTCTACTTTTTTCAAAAATTTTTAAAAAAGTAAACTCTGAACTCTGGATGTTTTTCTCTCATTTGTTATATATATATATATTTATATATATATATATATATATATATATATATTTTGAATAAAAACAGACCACTTTAAGGTTCCATGTAATAAGTTATTTCACCACAACCCCAAAGTGGTCTGTTTTGATTCAAACATATCTGCTCTGAATTTACATTGAGCTCTCTGATATCATCCTCCTTGTGTCTACCCATACAGATTACCTAGTTTTGCATAAACTATATATATATATATATATATATATATATATATATATATATATGATAAAATAAAGAAACAAATAGGAAACATATGAATCTAACATGTTTCAGTTTTATTAAAGTTTCGTCAGAGATTGATAGAAAACAGACAAAAAGTCAGAAACAGATATTTTCAATTTTGTTTGGGTCAATTCTCATTCGTCACATGCATGTGTGTCTGTATATACACACATGTGAATCAATAATTCTTGGGATTGACATATGGCTATCAGCTGAAATTTGAAGTTTTTACTGTATAATGTTTGGTCTATCTTATTAAATATGCACAACTGTATGAAGTGCATTACCAAGGAAGGTGACTGGTGAGACAAAAAAGTATTAGAAAGACAAAAAAAAAGTCTAACAGTTAATGTCCTGACCCCCAAAAAGAAGAGAATATTGAGCCCAGGGGGAGGTGTTGTATTGGAATGTCTCACTCTTCCTATCGTCTATTGTGGACTGACTATATTGGTAGATATATATAGTGTGAACGAGATATATCTGGCGACTTGCTTTGGGAATTACTAGTTTGCTAACCAATTCCCTGTCTTTCAGTAGTCTATTCTCTTTTACAATAAACCTCTCTTTCTTTCGTGTATACCAATTTTGCCATCCCAAAATTTACATAGATAAAATATATATATATATATATATATATATATACAAGGTTTATATATGCAGCAAGAATTCATCCAAACAAGTTTTATTAAATTCCGTTCATAAGGCCTGTCTATTCAACATTTTTTATATCTTTGCAATTTCTCAATGAGGAGTTGTGCATTGGGATTGAAGTTATGAATAAATTGTTCAAAGTTGTTCATTTTTTTTGTTACATTGAAGATTGAAGTACTTTTCAGTGGAATTTAATAAAACTTGTTCATATATATATATATATATATATAT
Organism: Acanthosepion pharaonis; assembly: GCA_903632075.3. Taxonomy (NCBI): domain Eukaryota; kingdom Metazoa; phylum Mollusca; class Cephalopoda; order Sepiida; family Sepiidae; genus Acanthosepion; species Acanthosepion pharaonis. Next base: position 455,333 of record CAHIKZ030005512.1, on the reverse strand, counting down.
ATATATATATATATATATATACATTCACACATTCAAGCATACACAAATTTATATATAGTAATATATGTATACATAAACATGTATATTTACTTCATTTTATTTAGATACATGCACATACATTATACAAGCATACTTGGTTTAATGGAAAGTGATTTTCTTGTAATGCCCTCAGCATAATTGATGTATCTCATCTAAATAAATAAATAGCAAGCTTTTACTGAATGATACTTTTTGCATCAAGCATCCTAATGAACTTAGTCTCTGCATAATGAAACAAAATTATTGTCTTTAACTTTTTTTAAATACAGTTTTTAGTCCCCAGTCTTTTTTTTCCACTTCAAGACCATCAACAAAATTTGCTCAGTCAAGTATGCGATGATGCACTGATGTGAAAATTACCTCAGGGAAGTAACTTGTATTTATTGCACTTTTAAAGGTCACCTCTAAGCATTGTCTTGCATTTACAAGTTTCTTTTTGCATCACACAACATTTACTGAGAGCATTTTCTACATATGTGTGAAAGCACATGCTATACCCTGCCCTCATCAGCCACCAATCAGGGAAGGTAACACAATTTCGGTAGCTGGCTAAGAAGGTACTGCTAACCATGGTGCTACCAGCAGCTTTTGCCACCAGACAGGTTATTGTTTTTGTAGACATGTCAGTCTCTTATGATTTCTTTTACAACTGCAGCTGAGACTTTTCAATGTTGGGTTAAAAGTGTTTGATCATTGACCAATACACAATGCTTTTGTAGTGACCATTATCAATGAGATGGAATGGAAGGTAAATAGATGTGTTTCATGTCAGAAGTAGCATTGTGATGCGAGCATGGTTTTATTTAACTTTATTTCAGATCTTGACCAGATCCAACTCGATGCCTGTTGAGCTGTAGTCTAGAGACGATATGAAGCATGCTTAAGGTTCTGGCCAGGGAAATGATTTAAAGTAAAAGAAGAGTTTCTGTCTGGAAATGATCAAAAGATTCAATGGAGAAAAAAATATGGGTTTTCAAATTTTTTTGCTATGGTGTCTTTTCAAGCATGAACCCCTAAAACTGAATGAAACAAGTCTTAGATAAATTTATAATTAAATCTTTCTTATCATTTACATTTATTGATATTATGTTTCTTCTATTGCAAGGTTCAAATCTTCTATTTCTTCTATTGCAAGAGTCAAATCTTCTATTGCAAGGGTCAAATCTTCTATTTTTTCTATTGCAAGGGTCAAATCTTCTATCTTTTCTATTGCAAGGTTCAAATCTTCTATTACTTCTATTGCAAAGTTCAAATCTTCTATTTCTTCTGTTGCAAGGTTCAAATCTTCTATTTCTTCTATTGCAAGGGTCAAATCTTCTATTTCTTCTGTTGCAAGGTTCAAATCTTCTATTTCTTCTGTTGCAAGGTTCAAATATTTTATTTCTTCTGTTGCAAGGTTCAAATATTTTATTTCTTCTGTTGCAAAGTTCAAATCTTCTATTTCTTTGATTACAAGGTTCAAATCTTCTATTTCTTCTGTTGCAAGGTTCAAATCTTCTGTTTCTTTTATTGCAAGGTTCAAATCTTCTATTTCAAGGTTCAAATTTTTTTTAGAAATATAAGTTTAGACCAACTTTCATCTTTTCTCCTCCCTTAAGCAATTTTTAAACTTTTTATGTAACCCAAGATATTATGGGTTATAAACTTTTATAATAATTTACTAAAAAAAATATGTCAAAAAACTTAATACCAATATCTACTTTGATGTAATTTTTAGTATGTACTCTGTTGCTAGATATGAGATCATAAGAGTGGATTAAGACAAAACTTCTATATTATATTTAACATGGAAATAAATATAAAAATTACAATAATTAGAAAAGTTGATCATTTAATATTTACTTATATTCTATAGAAACTTGTGCAAAATATTAACTTCAAAAGTATGCATCAAGATACAATAAGTATATTTTAGTCTCCCTCACAGAAAATTTTTTTATAGCCCACTGTTGATGAGAAATGATCTTCATGCAAGAAGACAAAGGTTACTCAGAGGCTATGAATGATGAAAATCATCATAGCAACATGAACACTTGAATCTAGGATTTGGTTCAAAATTTGTTTGCACCATTTTCAGCATTAAATGTGTATGTTTTGCATTGAAAATCATGAAAAGACAGATTGTCAGTGGCTAGGAATTTAGGAAAATATCACTAATATGTATAATTCTTAATATAACTTCAAACAGTTATTCTTTGATCAAGTTAAACTTCTGACATGTTGAAGTCAACTACTCCTTGACTGTAACAGAAAATTAGCCATCAAGAATGATCCATCAGAAAAACAATCATTATCTTTCGATAAAAGAAATTGTTAAATTGTTTAATAGTTTGCAAGATAGTGTTAAAAGCTATTATTATTACTCTTTTCTTACTGAGTATTCGATATACATCTCTTTGAGTCAAACATAGTAATATCCAAGAATATTTTAATTTCTACTGAATACTTTTAGATTTAACTCCTTATTGAATCTAAAATGATTACATAAATATAACAAATAGTGACTTGCATAATCTTAAGAACACAAAAACAGCACAACACCAAATCAGACAAGGATGCATTTTCACAATGGATTTATTTAATCTATACAATGAGACAATTCTAAGAGAACTTAAAAACCTACCAGTGTTTACTAACAACAGCCATAACTTTAATGACGTAAGATATGCAGATGAAACTTTGCTGATGGTAGATTCAGAAGGAAAACTACATAGAGAAGGTAGCAAAGGAGAGTGAGAAGAAAGGACTAAGCATTAACTCTAAGTAGAAAGAATATATGATTGTCAGCAAGAGAGGCAGCTAAAGGGATGAACTTTGAATTGGAGAGATCAGAATCAAGCAAGTACAGAAATGTAATTACCTTGGTAGTGCAGTAATAGAAGATAGAAAGTCTGATGCAGAGATCCAAAGGTGTATTGGAATAGTGAAACATGCCTTCCAGAAAATAAGAAAAGTATTAAGACATCAGAAAATTTAGTTACAAACAAAGAGTGCTAGACTACGATATCATATCTATCCTCTGCTATGGTAGTAAATTCTGGACAATTTCTTCACAGATGTAGAAGTGAGTGGAAGTGACTGAGGCGTTGATCTACAGACAAATGCTGAAAATATCATGAACAGAGCAATGAGGCTATTTTAAATAAAATAGGAACTACTTGTAATAAATGAGGAGCTTTCTTAAAATTAGAAAGAGACAGTTGAAATTTCTGAGACATAATATAAGGAAGGATAGCTCGGAAAATTTAATACTCACAGGATATACTGAAGCCAGTATAGGTAGTAAGAAACTTAACTAATGAATATCTGTGAATGAAAGTTATGGAAAGTCACGATCACCCATGTTCTGAAGGCCAACACCATATAATGATGATTATGTGAGATAAATGATTTCATAATGCAATTCATGTTAGTTCAATGTAGTTACTTAGAAATTACCTCATTCTCTTATACCTTTTTGGATGTTATCAGCATGAAGGAATCCTGAATTTTTTGCACACGTTGGACATTTATAAAATTCATAAATAGAAAATATTGATATAATCAATTTTAGGGTTAAAAGTGTGACATTCCACCAGTTCATGTCTTTACAACTAAAACATTATATGCCAGGTACACAGGGTCGAATCATCCAATATCAGTTGTGAAAAGACAAGACAAATATATATAAAAGACAAATTCATCAGCAGTGTGATAGAACTTCTAAAAACCTTTCTGGTTATTAGAGTCATTGCAGTGCCTATCAGTAGGTAGTAGTAGCAGATACATACTTATCAGTCAGTTATGTGCCATGTGTGATACATGCTTAGGCAATCATGTATCTTTTGATACATGGCTGACAAGGCAGATTTTTTTCTCGCAGTAGTTCATCATTTCTTTCTGCAGTAGAACTGTTGCCATCCAAGGCTATAGAACCCAGTCTGTCCTGCTGTTTACCCATAGCTTGGGGGAGAAGAAGAGGATTCATATCTTTCCCAAGGGTATTAGCACGTAAGTGAATATAATGGATTCAACTGGAATTCAAACATAAGAGATATTTATTTTGATAATCAAGTAGACAGGATAATTTTAATGCCTCCAAAATTAAATTACCCTCTTTTAATTGTCTTAGAGAATGTTTTCGCCTACCATTAGCATGGCTGATGTTAACATACAGGAGAATGATTCATTGTGTCTTACTGGGATAATGTTTTCTGCTGACATGAAGTGGAAAAACTATATTGAATCAATTGTGAGGTCTGCTTTTAGGAAAGTTGGTTCAATGTGCTAGGCTTGACAGTTTTTCTTGCCAGGATCTTACATATTTATAAGTCTACCATTCATCAGTGCATTGAGTATTGCTGCCATATTTGGTCTGGTGCTTTTGTTATGTATTTAGAAATTCTTGATAAAATCCAAAGAAGAATCTACAATTTTATTGATTCTGGCATGGCATCTTTGCTTCAGTGACTTTCCCACTGCTATAACATAGCTTCCTTGTACCTCTTCTATAAATATTTTCTTGATCTGATAATCTTTCCTCAACTGTATGAATTTAAGTTCAGTACTAGATTGGAAACTAGGTCTTATCATTTTGCAATTGAAATGGCTAGATGTAACTATAAGTTGTATACTAATACTTTGTAACTTTCTTACAATTTTTGATCTTCAAAATTTTAAATGCCATGACAATCATTATCGCTTGTCATCTTAATTCCTGTACTTTTATAGTTCTCTATCCTTAATGTATTCTTTTCTCATACTCTCTCACACTCAGAAATCCCTTACATCTTAGTGGCTTTATTGCCTTGGTTGGGATGAAATGGTTAAAAATTTAAGCAAGGAATATTAGCATTAATATGCGTCTGCTTTTGCTAGGAATGTTTTCCACTCATGAACTGCCTCGTTTTCACAAATGTTTGTATATGAGGAAAATACTTTCCTTGTTTACTTTGCACACATTATGCATAATAGGACTAAAGTAACTCCCAAAAGGTCATTGAATCAAAAGCCCAAACAAGTAGTAGTAGTGACTATTGTGTACAACTTCTAAGGCCCTTAAAAACACAGGGTATGTTTAGAAGGCTGTCAAGTCCTGATTTGAGAGATCTTGATGTACCTTTGTAAGCAAAGCCATCTCATGATTGTGCACACGCAAGCAGGAAGTAGACAGCTTGATGTTGCTCAAGAATTTTGAATCAAAAAACAGTCACTTTGTGTCTAGTCATCAGGCAAATGAAACAATTTGTATGCAGCCACATTCTGGTGTTCTGCAAATGACTGGTCATAATGACAGTCACTACATATGCCCTGTCCCTTTACTCTACTCCCCCTAATTCCAAACATGTCAAGGAGATAAGTGTATCCTGTCAGCTAGCTTCACTGTTTTGGATTGTTTAAAAGGCAGAAGTTGCATGTTGACACAAGTCCATGTGAAGTGGACATTGCAGCAAAGTTTTATGCATATTGGCAGACGGTGACTGATGAAGTCCAGCATTATATAAACAGTAATGTTACTTATGAGATATTCGGTCATGTGTTTTCCTTTGTAATGTATGTCAATAATATCCAGCAGTTGAGGTCTATGAGACAGATTTTAGGCTGTGATTATAACCAACTACTTTTTTAGTGCTTTTTAAAATTTTGCTTTAAGCTGTTAAAGCTGTACTTGATTTGCCAAGAAATCTTATAATTCTATATTTATATTGCATACACTAAAATTTAGAAACATGCCAAAAAATAAAGATAGAGTTGCAAATATCAGGATGATAAGAGTATCTTATCAGACAATATGCATCTAGCTTTACTGACTTGTGTAACATAAAGGTTTTGCATGATGCTCCACATGGAGTGCCATCACCAAACATGTTTGCAATGGGACCAAATCAATGTAAAGTGGAAAGAGCAATAATAATCAATTGTATTGTATGTGGATAATTGCAGAATCAGCCTGGGCCAACATGATCATCAATAATGAGTATAGAAATGCAGAGGTGTGTGTTATGTTGTGTCTAATGTAGTCTTCTGAGGAGTAACCAAAAAAAATGAAAATTAACCTAGTGATGCAGCTCTTAATAACCAATCTTACTTATATAATGATACTGACTGTCAGCATCCCTCAGTTGCACTGCACTGGTCTAAATTTTGTCTTGAGAAATAATAATCTAAATACTTATCTTTTTTGCCTCGTTATTGTATGCCTCCAAGTGTCTGAGGTCTGATACATGGCATGTCCAGCTATATAAATAGATCTCAATTCAACAGAACATTTGTGGGGCCAGTTAAAAAGTTTATTCTGATGTTCTCTCATTAGGCAACCTCTAAGAACAGTAAATTGCTGAGAAGTGAACAAGATCATATGCTGCAACTGGAAAAGAGAAAGTTTGTAATCCTAAACTTTGTTGTAAAGAAACATTCATATTACACACATTAAAGTTGAGAGTTTAGAGACAAGCCAAAATGTAAACAGCAAAGTTTATCCAAAAATGATCCTAGTATCCATGGCTTATCATGAATACTGTATTTATAGTGATGCTAGATTCTTTAGAATAGAATTCCTTACTTGCTTCCATAGCAAAGTCTACAAAAGTGTCAGATTTTTATTTTTTGCTTTTATGGTTTATGTGGAAACACATTTGATTTGACGAGATTTAAGGTTCAAGAATGGTGTGGGGTTGTCTTTTTTCTTACTTTTGCAACGATGTCCTTGACAAAAAAAAAATGTTGGATAAGTCAAATAATTTGTTTAAAAACTGATTTTAAAGTTGGAAGAAAAAGATACAAAGATTATTGTTAGAGACTTGAGGAACAGAATTATAAAAAGTTTATTTTCTACAGATGGAGAGTTAAGAATAGTTGAAAATCAATTTATTGGTTTTGTTTTAAAATCAATATAAACATATCAGTAATTTTCAAAGTCACAATTTTTTCACAGCTAAAGTGGCAACTTGTCTTTCTGATAAGATCATTTTATTGGGGCTGTGTCACTGATTAACAATTTGTTTATCATGAGGTATTTTAAAAGTTTTTTTTAATGGCTTTTTATATCAGAACACCTTTTTTTAATTTACTTTGTATATCCTATTTCTAGCATTGGTGAGTATTTTCATTTTTTCTATGTGTGATGAATCAAGATTTAAAAAAATCTTTTCTTAAGAAAAAGAAAAGATGATTCTTCTTAGCAATTGTTTTTATTTCAAAGTCAAAGTAGAGCATTAATGAATGAAGTTATTGTATGGATATAAGGGAAGGAAGTAAGTACAGATTATAAGGCGATGTAGGATAGATAAAGGTTGACCCTAGACTTGAAGATTATAGTGATTGGAAAAACATTCTCTTTTCCATAATGCATGGTGAGAACAGGCTTTTTCTTATATAGTTTATGGCTATATATATATATATATATATATATATATATATATATATATAGAAAGAGACACTGAAGTCAACACTCAGAGGTGACATTCTGTTTCCTGCTAAACACAATTGTCAGGCCATGTGTGACATGCTTTTGCTCAATTATTTATATATACAGGTCAGTGATGCATTGTGGGTAGTTTATTGTATTATTCTAATGGTTATTTTGGTGGTTGGTAATGGTTTCAAATTATTCTAGGGGCACATTGAGTGGGAATAATTATGGATCCAAATACATTATATATATATATTCAAATTCCAGTTGAATCTATTATATTCATTTACATGCTAATACCATTGGAAAAGGTATTAATTTCTCTTCTTCTCCTTCCAGCTATGGGTAAATAGCAAGATAGACTGGGTTATAGAGCCTTGGATGGCAACTATTCTAGGAGAATTCAATTCAAAATCTCCATATATACATACATACATATAAGTATAATAAAGTTGTTGGTGAGAACAATGTCTGACCAGCTAGTGGATATTTAAACAAGAGCTCAGTACACAAATTCAAAACATTGTACATGTGGAGGAAATGATATTAAAAATAGGAATATTTACCAGTTACACAAGCCAGGTTCAGCCGTAAGGTTTATTCAGGTTGTATTGTCAAATTGTTTTTTTAAAACACTCCATTTCATCATTTATAAACCTAACATTATAACAGGAAGACCCACTTAGAAGGGGAGGGTGTGGCAAGAGTAATTCAAACTGGAAGGTAAAAAAAAATTTTTTTAAATATTATTGTTAAGTTTACTCTCATCCAGGTATGTATAATATATATTCATATATTTATTGGCATGTGTAATATATATTTTGGACCTATATGAACCTGGATGAGAGTAAACCTAACAATAATATATTTTTTTATTTTTTTGTTACCTTCTTGTTTGAATTACTCTTGCTACATTTATACTGTAAAATGATAGACCTTGCCACCAATTTAGTAGTGTACTTAAATTTATAAATTCTAGGTACCATAGTGAAGAGTTCATCAGAACAATTATCATGAAAATATAGTAAAGGAATAGGGAAGCTATATTTTAGCAGTGGGAAAGTGACTGAAGCCAAGAGGTAAAGACAAGTGACATCAAACCAAGTTAAGTGACATCAGATGTAAAATGATGCATCCTTTTGCTAATCTAGTACTGAACTTAAACTTAGTGAAGAGTTCATCCAAAACAATTGCCATGAAAATATTAAAAGAAACAGCACAGAAAAGCCACATTATGACAATGGAAAAGTGGCTGAAGCCAAAATAGGTTAGGACCAATAACATGGCTGATTCTTCTTTGGATTTTAACAAGAATCTCTGAATATATAGCAGGAGCACCAGACTATATGTGGCCATAATGTTCAAGGCATGGATGAATGGTAGATTTATAAATATGTAAGATAGATTCTAGCGAGAAAATTTGTCTAGCATGAAACCCAACTTTCATAGCAGCAGACCTAGCAATGGATTCAATATAATCTTTCCATTTAATGTCAGCTAAGATTGTAAGCCTGGAGAAGGTGCAACAAGGTGCACGACAGATACTAATCTAGCATAAGAGGTTAGTATCAGCCATACTGATGGGAGACAGAAAGGAGTCTGTCAGATGATTCATCGAGAGAAGGTTCCTTGTTTTCCTTGTCCCAGTTAACAAAAGACTGTAAGTCATTCTTGTGATCAGCTACCAATTTGACCCTGTTGAACTCAGCAGGCTATCAAGACATGAGTAAATGGTTGTATCATGAGTATAGATACCAAATTGAGAACTGATCTCATCATGAATGCCATTGATGAAATTTAAGAACAAAGTAGGTCCAAGGTTAGAGCCCTGGGGAACATCTGCATTTGTACAAAGAGTTCTAGGAGAGTGGCTGTTCAGGACATAAATTTATTTTATATTAAATTTCAATAAGTTTATGTTAATAATTTTAAGATGTTTATAATTATATATATTGTCATTGATTTGATAATTTATTCCTAATTCTATTTCAGTATTTTTTCATATTATAAATTCTTTCATTCTCTCTCTCTTTCTATATATATATATGTAAATATAAAAGTGAACACTGAAGTCAACACTTAAAGGTGACAGGCTGTTTCATGCTAGACACAATTATCAGGCCATGTGTGTTGTTTTATTCCTCGGTTATTTATATATACAGGTCAGTGGTGCATTGTGGGTAGTCTATTTTGGTGGTTATTTTGTCAGAAGTCATTTATTTGTTTATTTATTTATTTGGGTTAAATTATTTTGCTTGTTTTTATTTATTTTTACTTTTTATTTTTATTTCTTATCTAATATATTTATTTACTCTTATTTTAATTAGGGGTTTATTAATGCAGTAAAGATTTGTTTATATCACTTATTTAATAGTTTTGTTTTGGTTTGGGAAGATAATCAAAGCTATTTATTTTGGGGTTGATTGCTGTAGTTTATTCTATTATTTTGGCAGGAGCCAAAAGTGTCGACTTGAATGTTCACTTTATATATATATATATATATATATATATATATATATATAAAAGAGAGATATGTGCTCATACAGAGAAAATATTAACAACAAAATAAAAAAATTAAATATCTAACTGATTTTCATGAATTTCATCTGTTACAGTTTGAAGCTTTCATGTCAATCATTATATATATATATATATATATATATATATATATATATATGTGCATGTGTGTATGAGAAAATTTTGGATGAGAATTTGATGGAATGGGAACTATACAAGACAATCTGTAAAACTTTTCTTTTGACATTTTTTACTGATGCAGTGGAATCACCAGAAAAGGCAATTTTGCTGAAATAATATTCTTTTTCTTATAATGTCATTTCATCAGTGAAATGTCAAAACAGATATTTTTGAAAAACTCTCTTTACCACATATAGATTAGGTTGGAAATAAAATCCTAAAGCATTTCACAATGGAAAAGAAACAAATACTTCTTTGATCTTAATTGACATATTTAATCAAAATAATATTTCTCATCATAATTGATGATATAATCCAATATTTTGAAAAATTATTGATCCCTCAAGCTACAGGACTTTCTTTCCAACCTAATACATGAATGTATACACACACACACACATGCATGTGCACTTGGACAGTTGAGATCACCAGCTCTAATATTAATAAGAAAATACCTGAGACAAAAATAAAAGACATCCATCCAATAATGTTAATTTAACATTTGTTCTTATAAACAATATTTTGGTCATGACAAATAAGATTGTATATTTCTTCCATGCTTCAAATTAAAATTGTTCTAACAAAGCAAAAATATTTGTCCTAATAATTTTTTATGGAAACTGAAGTTTGTTTTCATTAAAATATTTTCTAGTTGGAATTTCAATTCATACTGTGAACTTTGCTCTTTGATGATATGATACTTTGTTATCCAATCAACTCTCTTTCTGAAAATCATGATTAAATATTAAAAAAAAAATTAAAAGGCATTTACTTCATTAGGTTAAGTTGTACATATAAAATAAAAAGCAGTTAAATTTAAAAAAAAAACAAATAAAAATGAATTTACTATAAACATAGGTACTTTATAAATGTTCCTTTTTTTTCTGATTTAAAAAAAATGGAGATAAAATCTTCAATAGTAAATGATTTCATATTCTATTGTAAGCATAATGAGATTTGGCCATGGATGGTATGATCAAAGGAAAATTCTTATATTCAGTCTAATTCAATGAAGACACTAGATTTCACTAATCATATGATTGACCAAATAAATACACATTGTGTTTATATGGTTCTGACCATTATATGTATATATAAAGTAACCAGTAAGTATTCCAGAAAATAAGAGTGGCATTCATAATCAGAATGCATTCAACAAGGACCCCACTTCTCTAGCTTTTAAGCTGATAGTGATTTAGATGCTGAAGCCTAAAGTGTTGCAGTTAGTGAGATAATTGTAAATGTAACAATGTCATCTTTTGAAACAAGAAACCTCATCCTACGTCAAACTTCTCTCTCAGCCTAAATAAAGAAAAGACTATCAAATACAAAAAAGCAAATTGCATTTTTTCTCTTCCCTAAAACCAAGAGAGGAGACCAATCAGCATTAGACACTTACAAAATATTTATTTAATATGCTTGTAAGGCTGATTCTAATTCCTTCAAACAGGAAATATAAATAAAGAAAAAACTTTTGCACTTCAAATAGAGTCTAGGCTGATTATTCTTTACTTTGGAGAAAAATCCACCTGGGACAGCCTTATTTCAATCAACCCTTTTATTAAATATTCAGAAAATCTAATTTAGGTTGCAAGTATTCTAAAACAAAGCATTTCATTTGAATATTTTATAAAAGGGGTGGTTAGAATAAAGATGTTTTGGATCGATTTTCCTCAAAACTACATCTATTTGAAATTGTAAGTCAGACTGCAGAATAAAAGATAAATGAAAGTACTAGTAGAAATAGAGATTGCCCAGTAACAGCATCGAGTTAATTGATCAGTTATGTAATCATGTAATTCTGGACATCCATTTAACAACAAATTTTTTCCCTAAAAATCCTGTGATTTCCCTCACCTTGGAAGATTGAAAATGTATTCAGCCTCCATTTCTATGTCTTAAATTAACTGAAATAAATGGTTAACAAGAAAATGTTACTCTTAAATTTTCATTAAATGAAAAATTATCATGTTATGTATTTACAAATTATGTTACATAATCTTTCATAATTCTAAAATGTCATTAAGAAAGAACCAAATGATATGAGTTTGATCAAAGATAAAACAATTGGAATCTTAGCTTTAACTATAGATTATGATTAATCAGAAATCAAAGTAGTGAAATCAATCAGATTAAACAACTATTTCAGAAAATTCGTAATTCTACCTCTGGGGGTACATTTTCATTGAATTCAATTACAAGTTCCCCTTCTTATAATGTGGCTAAAGGAACTCTCACTTAAATGAATGATGTATAAATTAAACAACATAATAAAGTTTTTTTTTTCTGAGATATTAAACATCATTTTTATTAAAATTTCATTATTTACTCTGAAGTGGAAGAAGTTTAGCACCACCAACAACTTTCCTTGAGCTGATGCTCCAAAGAAAAATAACACACAAAAAAAAAAGTAAATCCAATGATAATTTGAAAGGAGGTCCAAGATGAAAGCAGCAAGAGTAAGGATTATTAAAAGAACTTTCTGTAACTATCTGTACAGAAATGATTTAAAATCTGATAATATATAAAAAAACATCTTTGTTGAAAAACAAGAAACAAGAATTCTTAGATGATGTTCACTTGTAAGTATTGAGAGAGGCTCAATAATTTTTTTTAGGTATGATGTTGAGTCAGACAAAACAAAACCTGAACATTTTGGGCATAACTTAGCATGCTCTGTGTGGAAAATTGATTCATCTATGATAAAAAAAAAAAAACAAACTATTCTCATAGTAAATACATTGTTTTGGAGTTTTTCTCTTCTGATGTGATACTGATATTTTCTTTGATTGAAAGAACCCTGAATGGAATATTTTAGAAGCTAATTTGTTCTCTTCAAGGCAAGATTCAAATTCTGAAGAATCCATTTGAAATTTTATGGTAAAGCTTGCAAAATAAGATTTAACAGCTGTTATATAGGAATAAAGTGTTGCTACCAACACTAGAGTTTGAACGCAGATCACCGGAGAATAAACACAAGTGATCCCATTTTAAATAAGTAGATCACATGATGGTTAAGAAAATGTATACATGGGAATTAGTGTGGTGTCTAAGTGATTACTATATGGATCACTATTCAGTGGTCATTATTCAAATGAATATTATTGAGCAAGTACTATTAGTGCAAGTATTATTCGAAGGCATCTAGCACCAGTATTGTTCAACAGTGTTACTATTATTGTATTTGTGATATCTCTACTACAACAAGCATTACGTGATGAGTATTTATTGACATTACAAAAGTGGCAACAAGTGTTCACTGACATCACAAAAACAGTGTAACTTGAGAAACATTAATGATTTAAAAGTTGTTTGCAAGAAAGAGTGGACACAGATCTTAATAGAATCTTGCAAAGAGCATGTGAAGAATTATAAAAAATAATGAAGGTTTGAGCAACAAATCAACTAAAAAAATGTTAAGAAAAGTTAAAGCATATCCAATAGGATTCTCTGAGCAGCAATTCAAATTTTGTCTATGCAACTAACAACATGAAATCAGTATGCCTAAAGACATTTTCCACCATCACTTTTGTTTATATCTTAATCTTGCATGTTAACCCTATTGGCTTTCCTGTAGAGCACAGAACCACAGCGTCAATATGGCAGATGTTGCTGCTGTCATTTCATTAGCAAGTAGGTTTCTGTAAAGGTAAATATGCTAACCCATGCCTTTGAATTCAGAGTTGTCTTTCACATATACTAGTTGCCAACCAAGGCTAAACACCCCAGTCTGCCTTGCTATTAACCTCCAAATGATGGGAGAAGTGATGGATTCCCACTTTCCCAAGAATATTTGTGTGGAAAAAAATGCAACAGACTCAACTTGAATTCTAGCTCATTTATGGCATTCAACTATTTATAGGTTTAAAGAAAAAGACAAGAAAGACTACTCATAAGACAGTGTATAAGTTTAAGAATTCATATATATTCCTCATTGAACAAATACTAGAGGGATTAGAAATGGCAAGTTCTGGTAGCTGAAATATTTCTAACAATTAGAATAAAAAATATCAAATGAACACACAGAATATTCACAAGCCTTGCATTTCTGAAACAACCAAATAAAAAAAAGACAGATTGAATCATAAGATATTTTAAAATTCTGTGGGTCGGGTCAGATCTAGTAGGGTTAAATATATAAATTAAATCAAATATGTTCCAGCACCTCAAAATCAAAAGGTCAAGAAAAAGGTTCACCTTGAATGAAACAGTCAACTTCTTGATAAAGAAAAATAAAAACCTAATGGGCAACAACATAACTGTAGATAAATATATAGAATATCAAGCAAGTAACATTTTAAAAGCAGAAGAGAAAGTAAAGCTAGTGTTGTTTAGTGAGAAAGAATAATAGATTTCCCCTTATAAACCTTTAACCTCTTTTATTATAAGCTAAATAAAACATTCATGAGTTAGAAATTTACTTTAGATCCCCAAGATAAGCAGCTTATTCTTCTTTGTGTGAAAAATTCAAGCCTTATTGATTCCACAAGGATGTTTAACAGCAACTTCACACTTTTAGTTTTAAATCTCCTGAAAAATATTTTTTATTCCTATTCTCTTCTTTTGACTTTTAGGCAATTTTTTTTTCTTTTACTTCATCTCATATTATGGATTTGTCTATATATTTCAAGATTTTGGTATTTCCAAGGTTTTGATCAAAATAAAAGGAAGATGTTAAATAAAAAAAAATTATGAAAGCAACTTGGGGAAACAGAAACTTTTAGGAAAACAATTTAACAGTTTGACCTGATATAACCCATTTCTACGCATTCTTCAGAATTAAATCAGGGACTTCTTTTGTTTTTCAAATAAGTGACATCCAAAAATAGATTTTTCTATTTTTTTCTGTTCTTATTAAAACTGTCTGAACATTTTTTGTTCTTTTTGTTATCTGTTGACTAATCCCTGTTGCAGGTGCCTGCTCAATCACATTTTGTGTTTGTTGAATACCCACAGAGCCCACCTGTGGTTTATATCACAACACTGCTGAAAAGAGCTTAGTTGCAGTTTCTAGAAGCAGTACATAATTTGTTATAATCAACAGTTTCAACAAAGCCAATACACCCAACCCCTCAATAACAA
The DNA here is from genome assembly GCA_903632075.3 of Acanthosepion pharaonis. Taxonomy (NCBI): domain Eukaryota; kingdom Metazoa; phylum Mollusca; class Cephalopoda; order Sepiida; family Sepiidae; genus Acanthosepion; species Acanthosepion pharaonis. Next base: position 440,125 of record CAHIKZ030005512.1, on the reverse strand, counting down.
CAAATTCATGCTGACGCAATTATTCATGGCTTCCAAACAGTCTCATCTACCTAATTTTACTCATAAGACTTAAGTAAACCCATGGTATGGTTTTCATGCAATTTTCAAAGGTTCCACATACTAGATGTTAACATCAAGAAATCACCTATCTGACAAATGGTGACATTTGAACCCTGGTCTCATAGTTGGAAAGTGAATGTTTTAACCACTTGGTATATATATATATATATATATATATATATATAAAGAAAACAAAAAAGACAAACACCAGAGTAAGGCTGAATATATATTTTTGAGAAAAAAAAAACGAGGAAGTTATATTCACAAAGGTAATCAGGAGTTAATGCAGAAAATGGGAGTCCATTCAGGTTCTATTGTTTGTGGTTGAAGTTTTTTCAGATGAAAAGATGAAGTGGGAGAATGGTAGAATGATATTCAAGTTTTGGGATATCTGGAAATAGTAGTGGTGGGTTGTAGGTGGGGCTTGGCTACCAAGGGAATATGTTCTTGTGGGATAAGGAATGCAAAGAAGCCACAGCCTGTTAAAGTCACTAATAAGAGTGCCCTTTTATGTGGCATGCAGAATTGTATTTATATCATTTCATTGGGTCAAGAAGGCATCCACGTCCTTGGTTTGCAGTGTCTACCACTTGGCAGAAAAAGCTTAATTGCTTGTCACATGACGGCTTTCCACTAAGTCCACCAGTCAGTAAACTTGAGATGACCTGCCGGCCATCTAGTTTCTGACCGTGAAGAAGAATCGCAATAAGATTTGGCTTGGCATATAACATATATATAATTTTATTAGTATCCTCTCACTTCTTTAAATAGTAACCTGCATTCATATTTATGACTATTATTGCAATATTTTAATGTTTAGCTCAAATATTTAACCGTACAATAATGGAATATCCACAAGTATTTTAGCCTCGTGGAATGCACAAAGAGCTTAATCAATAATTAACATAAGAATTATGATTTATCAAAAAATTCACATCAGATAACCATGCAGTTTTCTCAGGTGCTGCTGGTTGGAAAATGAATGCGTATACTGCAATTGTAACATTAAATTGAAATATGTGCATACCTGATGCTCCTAGGGACCCAAACTAGGTCAGTCTACTAATAGGCATCAAGCTATCTACTAATGTTCAATTATTACCAGTTTTATACTATTGTTTTGGAATGACTAAGCTGTCTATATAATCACTGACAACTTTTAGCAATTTAACAGCATTGAATTTTGCATGTCATGTATGGCTGCTACTTAGACACTTGAAATGGTTCATCAGATGAACATGCTTAAGTTTGAACAAGCCTTAAGGCTGGTTGAGTATCAGCTAATGTTAATGAGTATATGAGGTGACCTGCTGAAGATTTATTAAGAAATTTAACACTCAAGGACATACCGATGTCAAGAGGAGTAGAGGAGAACAGTGACTAACCTGTTTAGTGAGCTTGAGAAAATAGATGACAGAACACAAACTGGGATTGTTGGGAGACAAATATTACTTAGAGCTACAAGAGACAGGAAATGTTGGTAAGCCATGGATATTTACCTTGTCTCCACACTGAGATATTATGTGACACAAGGTCAGACTTATTGTGAGGAAGCTGAGCATGTACACACAGGCCAAGGACAAAAATTTCCCAAAACCCTGCAACTGTCAGTTGCTCTGGCCTTGGTGACAAGCACTGGTTCCCCTCTCTAGTGCAACTGTTTTCCAGGGCTAGACACCTTGCAGTATTATTTTCCTCAGTTGCACCTCTCTCCTCTTGCTGAGGACAGAGATACAGCTGACAGATGATAAACCTTATGTGGTATATGCCAGGTAAGTATTGGTGAGCCATGATCATCCATGTTCTGAAGAGATGCAGAAGATTAAAAGGTAGACATTACATCTACTCCCAATGAATGCTGAATTTCTATGAAAAAAAGTTTACAAGATGTCGTCCCTATTGTTTTGAGAATTAATTTCACTGTAATTATGAGAAGATGTATTGTTATGCTTGCTCAGTGGTCCAGCCAGATATTTGCAGAAGCTTCTTAGTTAGGTTAATTGTTATTTTCCTATTGGCTTCGATACACAAGCTCTCTTTCTTCATTATGGCTCACAAAAAGTTCAACTGCCTTATTTTGATTCTAAGTACAAGTGTCCTTTTTGTTTCCAGTTTCCTTAAAATGTCTTCACTGCTCACATTTTCTAAGCATGGTATCCTTAGTATCCTGCTAAATTTGTTGCCTCCTCTTCATCAGCCATATAAGAGCACTAATCATAAATTAAAACAAGAAAGGGTTAATAAATATCCTGTCACTGAGCATTCAATACATGACCAATTCCCATTCATGCTGATTTTTCTTATCAAGAAGAAACACTGGTTCTGATTAATTGTTTTGTTCAAAGAAAATCACCAGACAAATTTAATTTCTAAACTACAGAACACTTCCTGCAATGAGTTATCACCATTTTTATCTTTCCTGGATTTAATAATAGAAATCATTTAAATAAAATGATAACTAAATAAAATTTATTTCATATTTCTTTCTGAAAGCATAGTTATTTGTTGTTCTCTATAAAAGAAAGCTTTTGAGATGAGCATTAAATATTGTGATGTAATTTTAATCAATCTTACTTTGAACAGCAAGTAATCAAAAGAAGTAGAAAAAACTTAACAGAAAAAAAACAAAACAATAAGAAAGGCTTTTTATTATTTCTGAGCTAAAATCTATTGACTATATCATCTCAGCAAGTTCTTTTTCCCCATTTTGAATTACATCTAAGAAATGTCTATGTCATTTCTCAGATTTTGATTTTAAGCCAAATCAAATATATCAGCTAATAACAATGTGGCAGAGAGTGTGGGTCCTTAAGTGGGCTTAAAGTTAATATTCATACTGTGGGATGGCATGATATCAAGTGATGACTATATTCAGAAAGTAATCATCATAGGTATACAGCCATATGATAAAAAAAGAATTTATTTCACACAACCTAAAAATCATATATTTTTCCATATTCTTCTTTGTCAATGCATTATCAATTCCCCATAGATCCCATGGACTGAATATTATCCACCAAAAATTACAAATCAAAATTTAACTAATAACTGTATCAGGTTATTAACTTATTAATCTACACTATATAATTGTATTAATCCTATATACAAGCTGTGTTAAAAAAGTATCTAACTTTATTCTTATCTGCCAAAAGTAATGCCACATGAACAATATCCTTTGGGCCAGACGGACATCAATCTTCCTGCACATGCATAAAATCTTTTGCATCAATAAGTTCACTGCTGTCATGCCTAGAGTACAGACGTGTAGCATGTTCTCATCAGATTTTCATTTTCATGCAAGATTACCAAACACATTGAGCAAAGATATTGCATCGTTTTGCCAAAAGCTTGGTGATACTCAAGCTCAAACCATCCAGAAGACTCAGCAGACCTTTGAGGACAAGGCCATGGGAAAAACTCAGATCAAAGAGTGGTACAACGACTTCAAACAAGGCTGCACCTCAGTGGAGAATGAAGCCTTCTCAGGCAGGCCATCCACAAATGAAAATGAGTAGCTGAGATGGTTCAATGAATAGTCATGGAAGACCAGCTTATAGAAATCAAGGAATTGTTCATGAAGTGGGAAATATGCAAAGAAGCAGTGCATTCCATTGTAATGGACGATTTCTTTGTGCAGAAAGTGTCTGTGAAATTCATGTTGGAGGTGCAGCAGAAGTAGGTCCACATGGAAATTGCTCAGACTTCATGAAAATCATCATTACCGTTGGTGAAAAATGGGTTTATGGTTATGGAAGCAATTTGAATTGTGAGAGGAAACTATGAGAAAAGCAACAACTGAGCCCCATAGGATTCCAGAGGTGTTACCAGCAGGGGCAGAAGCACAGGGAGAAGTGCATGGGCTCCCAAGGGAAGGATTTTGAAGGGGATTAAATAGAATTTGCACAAAATTATTTTTTTTATTCGCAAAGATTGCATAGTTGCTGTATAAACCATAGATAAACTCTTTGAGTGTTGAACAAACACAAAATGTGCCTGAGCAGGCATCTTCAACAGTGGTTAGCTAGTCACACTATTAGATAGAGATCTTTGGACACGAATGGCCATTATATATATTTATCACTTGATAATTAGTAAGGATAATTCCAAGGAGGATATAAATCCAAAGAGAGCTCAATGTAAGAACAGAGCAAATATAATAATGAAAACGGAGTCCTTGAAAATCTATCAGGTCAGGTGATAATTTATTTTGTGGACTTCAGATGTCCATCTCTTTAGACCAGTTTTACAAAAATTGAGTTCAATTTATTCAGACACAAATAAGGGAAAAAAGGAAAAAAAGAGAGAGAAAAGAGAAAAAGTTTTAATATTAAAAAGAGAAAAAGTTTTAATATTAAAAAGGGAAAAGGGGGGGAGAAAGACAAACATTTCAATCTAAGGTTTTTCAGGGGGAAGAGAAAGATAAACATAGGGAGGGGTAAAAGAAAGAGAGTAAGAGAGAGAAAAAGAGGAATTAAGCAAGTCACAAGGGTGACCCTGAAAAAATTTTTTTCTTCCAAGACTTGAGAAGTTAAAAATAGGGTGGGGAAAGGGAGTGATCATATTCAAAATAGATACATTGAAATTGTGTAATCATTTTAAGCACCAAAAATATCAACATTGCATTGTCTTCTTTTCTGAACTTAATGAAACCAAAGTGTCCCAAAGTTTGTTGCTTCTGAGTACTGTGTGTGTGTGTGTGTCTAAGGAGGACAGCTTCTTGCAGAAGAACTGGTTCTTTGTCGGACAGACTCCAGTGTGGGTGCTTCCTTGAACAGTACAACAATAACCTCTTCAAGTCTAGAATCAATTTTCACCTGTCCTCTTCCTCTTCTTACTTATTCAGTAACCATCTCCCTTAAGTGGCTCTTGGCCTTGTAGATATATATATATATATATATATATATATATATTTGGGGGGTGTACATATATGCATGTATATTCAAGTCTTTTTATTTAGAAGTTCACATTTGGTACATAACCAGACAAAGTTGAAATTTCTTAAGCAAATAATGAGGAAAGAAGGCTTAGAAAAGTTGGCACTCATAGGATGTATTGAAGGCAAAAGTAACAAAGGAAACCTTCACATAACCTACCTAATGAGTCTGCATAAATGGTTGGCAGAACAGGAATTAAGAGAGATAGAAAAAAGACAAACTTTACAAAGAGCTCCAAAAGACAGGAAGATGTGGACAGCCATGATCGCACATGCCCTGAATGGACATGGCACATCGAAAGAAGATGACTTAGTTGTCATTAGTTTCTGTCATTTGTTCTGAATGATGAGGTTGGGGGGAGGTCAAATTAAAATTGGCCATCTCATTCAAATACTCTAATTTATTAATAAACACCTCTCAATGTTCTTCAGGTGGGCAAAGTTGATTGCATCTTGAATCAGAGAATTTATTTCTGATCCATTGGTTGTTATTATCTGTGGATTTTGGTTTGACAGGTGTGCAGAGCTATTGAATATTAAATTGGCTCACCTGGATGGAACAGCAAATATTCTGAGTACTTCTAAATTAAGTACCAATAAATACTTCACACATATGCTTAAATGGAGTATATACACTGAATTTGAAGAAACTGGAAAGATACCAAGCAATATATTTGCTTAACTAATATCTTATTTAGCACAAGTTTATCTCTGCTGTCAAAAATGATGGTACATATAAAATTGATATTTTTTTTCCAGTTTTCAGCAATGAGGATTACAGAAATTATCTCCACTTCATAAAGAGCTGTGCCCTTCTTTTAAACATTTTAACAGCAAGGAAAGAACAATATATATGAAAATAAAGTTTTATTAATTTCAGGATAAAATTCTAAGCAGGTCTTGTTTGAAATTGTTGTAGCATACCTGTGGATGATAATGGGTATGTCCCCATTCACATAAATACAGTAGTAAATACTGTATGTTGGTCTGTAGTTGGAGATTCATTGTGGAATTCACTTGACTCACTTCTACGCACTGCTGGTGAATCTTATATGTGTTGTTCTTGTCCTAAGTATTACCGTTCATCACCAACCTTCATTTGATTATTCTATTGAGCAACCTTCCCTAGGTTACAACAGAAATGAAAATACTATTGAAACTAAAACAATTTAAAATTAAAAGTAAGTAGCCCTGGAAAGAACAGGATTTATATCTTTTATTTTGATGCTCTGGTTGTTTAGTTTAGCAGCATATCAATATGTCTATGGGTTATTTAATGCTGAAGCTAAATATTTTCTACACAATTTTATTCCTTTGACTACATATATTTTGTAGATAATTTTACACTTTCAGGGAAAACGTATGTTTTTTAGATATATATTTTGTAGCTCATAAAATATATTATTGATAATTTAAAAAATATTTATTGTTGGCAATTTCATTACAAAAATGTATTGTTATACATTTTTAGTGCTGTATTAATTGTTGTTTTGCAATAAAAATGTATTTCTGGTAATTTTACTATAAAAATGGACTGTTTATTTTTGGCAGAGGGTTCACTGTTTGCCTATAGCTGGGACCCTAACAGTTGTTATTACATGGGGACAGGGTGAACCTGGGAACAGCGGTGATTCAGAGGTGGTTCCTGAAAACCTCCAATCTCCTGATCAGAGGCCTTACTGCCAGATATAGTTTATTTTCATATCTAGGATAGGTTTATTTTATGTGTAATACACAGTAAATATAAGAAAGCTGCTCATTGGTCAAAATTAAGTATTAGAATGCAGATATATATTAAATAGCAGAACTGACTGAACACTCTAGCCTTGGTTGGCAACCAGTCTAAGTGATAAAAACCTCAGAGTTCAAGCTTTTGAAAACTACTTTTCTTTCCTTATTAAGAATAATTTTTTCATTTTTTTTTTTTTTTTTTTTTTTCAAGGAATCACCTCACATTTTCCATAGATCAGATTGATAAACCATTCTTGCTCTTTGGTGACATTAAAATATAACCAATTCTTACATTTTAGAGAAATTCTACCACTTCCATGATACAGCAACCAATATTTTGAAATTTATATCTATGAACTGGAATTGGAATGATGTGGTACCTATACTGAATCCATCATAGAAATTAAGGGTGTGCAATTATGAAATACAAAATGCTTCAAATACCTCCATGCATTGGTCTGTTATAACAAATTGAGTATAAAAAATAAGAAAATTGTACATAGAATAGGTAATGCTCATAGATAGTTTTATATATCACTGTAAGTTGTTTTTTTAATCATTTCACTTCAAGCAAGGCCACAATGCCAAGAGTACACAGGGGGTCACAGGGAGTGAAAGTGAAAGAGAAGACTGAGTATAGGGAGGATTGAGAAAAGACAAAAGATGAATGAGATTCAAGAAGACAGAAGATGGCAATTGACAATGCGTTTTTGATGATTGTAGTTATCAAGTAAACAGAAGTGAGTTTTCACAGGTGGAAAGTGTTAGAAAAGAAAATTTGGAGTAGAAGTGGTAATTGTATTTAACTATTTCAATGGTAAAAAAAAAGTGGGATCTAAATGCTAATCTAGTTGCATGCTTAAATTCATGTAGTCAGAGCACCAGGGAAAAAATTTTGTCCAAGCAGTTGTCATGAAAATATTTCTAAAAACACGTGTCATATTTTCTCAGGTCAAAACTTTTATATGGATGGCATACGCATGATGCCAAACTCATTCAGAAATATCTAAACTGTCAGTTGTATACAAGCACTTTCTCCAATCGATGATTAAAAATTGCTCTGAGTGAGTGAAGGACCAAACTTCTTTAAGCCTTATGGATTGGTGCTGGATAACAGAAATTTGAGGACTTCCAACAGCAACAAAATGGATATCACATGTAACTCAAAAAGAAAATAAAGATGTAAAGAAGGCTGCCATTTAATCCATGTTTTGCCTTTAAAACACATTTACTCGTTCTGATTTTCTCAAAAGTCAGAACTGCCTAGTTTCATATCTAAAAATATTGAAAGCACTATTTACATTATTCAAACTGTTGACCTCATCTTTTGTTATAGTGGAACACACCTATTCTATAGTTAATAGACTCTCCCACCTATAATAAGTAGAAGTAGTAAGAGTAACGAGGAGTCGCTCAGTCAGTCAACATCAGACGACCGTTAGTCGGATACTAAAAGTATCAGCGACCACCACTAGATTTCTCTGTGTCATTACCTATTATATCAAGTTCCTGACGTTTTTTACGTCAAACCTATTTTAGGACCGACTTAGTACAAATACAAGCCTCCACTGTGAAACCACTCCATAACACCTTTGTTGCCATATTCACAAGGTTTTGGCTATTGTACACTCCAGTCTTCTTCTTAAATGTATTGGTTGAATCCAGTGATTTGACTCAAAGAGTTGTGAGTTCAATACCTGACTAAAGCTGAGGTGAACAAAAACTTAGAGAATTGAGTTAAAGGAAGATAAATGATACTGAGATAATAGAAGAGGCATGGCTCGTGGAACTAGAACAGTCTACACTGGTGGATAAAATAAAGGGTTTAGTTTGAAATTCCAGTCGCCTGAAGAAGGCTGGAGCATACAACAACCGAAAAGTTGTGAATGTAGCAACAAAGATAAGGACAACACTCTGAACAATGGAAATAGTGTAAATAATTACAATACCATATCTCAGAAATATAGACAGATATAAACAAAGCAACTTCTAAGGAGCTGAGCAGTTAATGTTGGATTAAACAGCAGTTTCTCTGGCAAAGGGTGGCACAAATTTAATCCTTTTGGAGGGTGCATTTTCTTTAATAAGTTCTCTCAAGTGTGCAGGCTGGTAGACAAAATTAAACACTGTTTAAAATAAATGGATTGTTTACTTAAATTCAGGTATCCACTAAAGATAATGTTTAAAGTAAAAAAATACATAAGTTTATAATTCTTTTCTCCTACCAGACATTTAGAGAAAAGAATTGTAGTCCTCATGCTATTTTTTTTTCTCAAACTAATCTAAAATTTCCAGTTCTCAAGTGATTACTGTACCTTGAACAACAAAAAAGAAAAAAAAAAAGAAAAAGAAAGAAAACAGAAAAAAAGAAAAGAAAAAATAAAGAAATAAAAAAAAAAGCAAATGGCAGACAAGATAATTAATTGCAAAATGTAAAAGTATCTTTGAAAAATGTGTTACATATACCAAAAAATATCCCAGCTTTCAGACTGTGAAAAGTTAATCATTGGTGTGCAGCATGTTAAACTTATGGTGGCAATAGTAATTAGTCATAGTCACACTTTTATACAGTAAACTTCAAATAATCGTGGTAAAATTTAAAACTAATTTATTTACATTATTACAACAAAGTTTTGGTATGTAAATATGTTTGTTAGTTGATTTATGTGAATATATATTTTCCCTGTAAACAGTCTCATAATTTTAACTCTTCATATAAATGGACGTACATGTGATATTGAAAAAGTTAATACATTTTAATAAATGCCATTACTCACAGTTTGATATTGGCTTAGAGAATTTCAGACATCAGTAAATCTTTTGATCTCTAGCCACATTGCATATCTCTTTGAGGAAAAGGAATCTCTTGATGGGGATTTGTGTTGACAAGCAGATATTTTTAAAGTTGACTGATATGAACTTGTTGCAAAGTCTCATATTTATCTATTGTGAAAGGGTTTTGAAATTTTGCAAACCAACTGCAATTGGTGTAAATTATCTGTTTATATATTATGATCAGTTTTTTTCTTATATGTTCCTTTTTTTTTTTTTCTTGGAGCCTGCTGTTACATATGTGAGTGTTTTGATCATTGTATACTTTTTGACATACCTCTTTCTACACTATTTAACTATTTAAATGATTAAATTTTGAATCCTACCACAAATTGATATAAAATTCTTGTTTATTAGTTTTATTTCATGAGAAAATATCTTCTTCCTTTCAAGCAAAGCATGACTCAAGTGTCATCATAAGTAAAAGATTTTTTTTTCTCTAGTTAGGGCAACATATTGATATTTGATGACAGGACTTCTGTACAGATATATATCTTAATCAGAATAATTTATTAATCTTCAAAACACATGGTTAGGGTTAGGGTGGCCTGCTTTTTTGTTTTTGGGTTTTATTTGTAAATTATTTTTTAATGGAATAATTCAGCTTATTGTGACAAAAATTATATTGTAATTGTTGAGCACCAAATATATTTGATATTCAAAAGGTTAAACCCTGTAATTGGATTATAAACTTTCTCTCACAACAGAGATTAATATGATACTAAGAATCATTTTTTTAAACTTATTTTCTGGAATGTATTTTGTGAGAATTGGTTTTAATATTGCAGGTAAAAATAAAGCCGCAAAACAAAAATATTTCTCAGTGGAAGAGAAAAAACAAAAGATGAAACATATCAATGAATAACTTCTTTCATAATATCTGCCTATGTCTCTGAGATGAGGTATTATGATTATTTACATTATTCGGACTGAAGAAGGCTGGAGCAAACAATGGCTGAAACATCGTGAATATGGTAAGGAAGGATAACAGTCCAAATAATGTAAATAATGTAAGCAATGCTTTCATAATTTTTAATAATTTTTCCCTAATTATTTTATGAAAATATTTAATTTGCTATCATGGCTGCAAATTCAAAATGTTTTTAAGTCAATTCAATAAAAAAAATATCCATTATATATTAAATTATTTCCCTAATTCAAAACTAAAACTTTATTGAAGAATGTTTTTTAAAGCAACTCCCAGATATAAAAGAACACAAATAGTTAAATAGATATGTCTAAATCACTGGCATATCAAAAGGTGAGTGGGAGGAATGGTCCACCTCAGGCCGCAAGTTTTGGGGAGTGGTATTTAAATGAATTAATATAATGAATTAGCATGTAAAATTAGTTGTGCTATTTTTTTCATTGCATTTCACCAAATAGATTTTGATGTTGTCATTCAAGATTTTGTGGAGAGGAAGGCCAGAAAAAATAACTTAAAATTACCGCATTTGCCATTTTTTGTTTTTCTTTTTTTTTGTCTGCAATCAAAACAAAATAAATGGCTGTAATTGTAATCTTTCTTTATATTTTGTAGACGTCATCCCATTTTGACATGTTGTTTAGAGGGGGGGGCAAAATAGGTTTGCTGTAGGTCAAAATGTTTGTCCTAAGATTAAAGTAATTCTTGCATTTGAATTCATATCATTTAACTGATTTTTTTCTTCCTAAACAATTATTCAACCAATACAAGGCCCAAGAGACACTCAAGGAAGAGGCTACTGAATAAGGTTGTTTTATTGATGGAGTAGGAGATTAGAAGTGCAGATGATGAGGATGTGTAGGATATATAACATATATACACACGTTTGTAAAAACAATACCCTAGATTTGGCTGACTCTTTCTGTCGAGTGAAGATGGTAGAAGCTTTGACTGACAACAAATTGGTTGGGTTTTGATCTGGGCTTGAGGCATTCAGTTGTGTATATATATATATATATATATATATATATATATATATATATATAGAGAGAGAGAGAGAGAGATCTTTAAGTTATCTTCTGTTTATACATTATTTTTATAGATAAAAATATTTAAGTAAATACTCTGTTTTTAATAAACAATATTAACAACATTTACCAGCCTAAATGGCCAAGAAAGTTTTCATAAAAAATACGTGTCCTCTGACAGGAATTGATTTTGTATCCTACATGGAACCATCATATAGCTTGATGTACTATATCAGATTAACTAGAGAGGAGCGTCTGGTTAGCATAGTCAATTTTACTGCTTTTAAACTACAATTTTTCATGATTTCCTTTGAATATTCATGTCTGCTCAATGCATATCCAAGCATAAACAAATGATGTCACACACAATGAAATGGACAAAGCCCGACATATATATATATATATATATATATACACACACACATACATACATACAGTGGACTCTAGAGTTGAAGAGGATTTGTATCTCATTCAAATTAGGATGTTTGTCTGTATTCAGCAATTTATTAATATACACTGAGAATTTTTCAAATCATTTACACAGGTTTTTTTTTCTTACACTTTCACTTTAATGCTGTTTGTATATTCAAAAAAAAAAAAGAAGATTAAATTAACATGGAGAGTATTATTTTTTTCAAAGCATTATTTGCATGTTGTCAAGAAAGTCTGCAATTCTGATCAATGTAAAAAAAAAAAAAAGACTCCATACCCCAAGCAGACTGAGCACAGGTAGATGAAATAACACTGACATTCACATCACATCCCAGGGTTGCCAGTGTGTGGTAGTGGTAACATCACATCATAACAAAAGGTTCAGAAGAATATAAAAGTTTATTTATTCGGTAGGCGGTCACCACTTAACATACCTACATAGCCATCACTGCATAGCTTTCCCCAACTTTACAAAGGGCTTGATCCTTGATATTAACTCAGCAGCTCAAAACAAGAAAATAAGCCCTCTGTAGCTTCTTACCTAAACTAATGGTAGGGGGTAACTTTTAATCTTGAAAAGCGGGCAAGTTGTGACACAGTTTTGGGTTTCTAACACCCCCACTACCACCAGCCACTCCCCAACCATTAGCAACACCAACCACCCTGCCCTGAACTAGGTTTTTTTCACTATATTTTTGAAAGGGTAACGGTGATATAAATCACTATTATGATTCAGATTTGACTGTTTCCTTTGTTTTTGGTGGGATTTTTTTTTCAAATTAATTGTATTGATTTATTTTAATAAATATTATCAATTAGTCAAACAAATCAGATGTTAGTATAAGCTTAAAGAATTTTAGTAACTATATATTCAGCAATAAGGATTGTTACTCATTCTGAATGTCTTAAAAATGAAGAAGAAACTCATTTTGTATTTTAACACAATATTCACTGGTTGTAATGGAACAGATTCTTTTAAGTTGGCAGATTCATTTTGTGCAATTTTCTGTACCAATATCAAACATTTATATGAATTACCTACTGAAATTTGTATGAGGTTCCAGAAGGTATTTTTCAAAAATGTCTCAACCATTATCAAATCAATGATTATCAAAGCACAAGTCCAATGTATTGCGGGCACATTGTCCACATGAAACATCATCACATTCTGAAAGGCCTTTGGATGGAGATCAGCTATGTGACAGAAGATATCAAAGCCAACCAAAGAAACAGTACAAAGAATCAATCAGAATTAATCTCCATTGGTGCAAGATCAGACTAAAGGTGTTAAAGGAGTGTGTGCTGCCAGTTGATTGCATTGATGTGCAATCATCCACCAAACATCTGCAACCTTCAAAGCATTAAAAACTCCTCCAAGAGAACAGCATCACCATGCAATTTTGGCAGTGACCATCACCACCGAATTCAACTATCTCTACAGCTATAGATTCTGTACATTCAGACTTGGGTTGTAAAATCAGTTACAGATGTACTCATGAATTGCAAATTTGAACTCTTCTTCAGATCCCAAAGTCAACCATTATGACTGAACTGCCTAACACACTTCAGCATAGAACTGACTGTTACATGCCTGACACATATTTTTTTGTTTTTTTATACTTTGTTAAGGTAAATTAGTTAAGGTTACCTGCTTTTCTGTTCTTTTTTCTTTTGCAGCAAAATGATCAGTTTAAGCAATTTCAATTTATGCAAACATTGCTGGTCCCTAATAAAACATGTAAATCAAAAGATGACTACTTTACACTCAGTCTAGTGTTATTATTCAATATTCATTATTATTAACAACTTATTATTTTGATTTATTGAATTCATTCAAACAAATGTTCTTATTTTGACTATTATAGATGTTATCATAAACAATATTTCAGCCAACTACATTCTGGACATCTTCAGGTGTTCATAGTATTTGATGATTATTGTGTTATTCTGTTAACAATGCATTCAACATCAGGAAGAGACAGATGAAATTTCTTGGGTACATAATGAAGAAAGAGTGCTTGAAAAATTTGATACTCATGAGACAAAAGGGACAGGTAAACAATGCATTTAGTGAGCTTGAGTAAATGGATGGTGGAATGAGGTTTAGGAGAGATAAAGACAAAATTTATTAACAGCTACAAAAGAGATGGAATTATACAAAGTCATGATCACCTATCTCCTTAAAAGACACAGTGCATAGAAGAAGAAGAATACTTTAATTAAGCAACACCTATATCAATTATGCCATTCTCCCAAAGAACATCAATGGTGTGTTTTTGCAGCCTTTAAATTCAATATCAGATGAGTTTGACATATGGTGACTGTGACAGGTTTGTACCACTTTTCATAATTTTATTTTGATTTTTGAAATGAGTAATTTTCAATATACTTTGATTTACTTAAATTACTTTTATAATCTTTGTTATAGAAGTTTTTATAGGTGTAACATTTTTGGTTAAGTACCCTTTAGTGATGTTTAGGTGTCTATTATACTGTTTGATATTAGATTTCTTATATTTGTTAATTATAGTTATTTTCTCTTGTTGATGTCATTTTTTGTTCATTCAAAATGAGAACAATATTTTGAATAAAATGAATAAGATAAAGTATATTGAGAGAAATCAAAACAGAATTATTAGTCTTATTTTTAGTTATTTCTTTGTTGTTTACAGTTTTGCTGCTAGCCGCTATGAAAATTCAATTAAATTAATGCATGTTTTCTCAATGAACCTCCATGAAAACTGATATTCTCTCAATCATCCAATTGGGACCCTTGATAGAATATTCTATTCTTTAGAAATGGGCTCATTAAAATTATTCTGAATTGGACTTCACAACTAAGCCTTGTTCTTCTACTCAGTAACATCATCAAAATTCTTACATGAACAAGTCAAAGTTGTGTTTAACATTTGTCATTCACTATATAACACAAAAAGGCTGATTTTATTTTTTACTGTATAGATACTCTTTACAGTTCGAATGGTGCACGGGTGGCAAAAGTATTGAATTAAAGTAATCATAATATGTACTGAATGACAGAATTAAAAAAATCTGGTTGATTTAAAACTGAGTGATAATATTGAGGTTGGCATTTGAAAAGGAAAAATAAACAAAAAACAAAGTAAAAATTTTTGAACAAATGATAATTGTAAGGCACTATCTGGTATTTATTTGCATCTGAGAAAAAAAGGTTAAATATAATATCATATTTAATATAATAAATTAAAATTTAAGAAATGTGTTTCTACTTTCTAGAAATACAAGTATTTTGAGGTTCCAGTGTTATCATAGGATGCATTAACATCTGAAATTATTGAAAGTTTTAAAAAATTTACTACTGTTAACAGAACCCAGAATTATTATAAGTTAACTAAAGCAAGAATACTAAAAGGCTAATATATGTTTACAGGTTTCTAGGAGAAAGGGCATAAAAATCATGAAAATAAAAATATGTCAAAGTAGCTGGGATTAAAAAAAAAATTGATATCAGTGAACTTTAGTCAACATTATGAGTGAAAAAGTATAACAGTTTTTTCATTTCTCACTCTGTTTCAAATTCTTTTTCATAATTTGATCAGTTTTTATTTCCTCAAGTTGAGAAATTTCTATATTTAAAGGTTTTGTTTTTGTTTCTTGTTATCTTTGCTTTCTGAAAATTCTTTTTTGAGAAAACGTGCTTCTCCAGAGACTGAAGCCAAGTTTTATTCCATCTATTGTGAAGCCACCATTTTTCTGCTTCCTGCACTCACTCAGTATCTAATCAATATCTTAAACACTTTAGAGAGGCCCCACAACAACCTGATGATTACCCACTGCCTACCTGGTGCCATTTTTAATAATAAAAAAGAACAGCTTTCCCTCCCGCACACAACACAAAGTAATGTGAATAGAAATAATGCACAATATATATATATATATATATATATATATATATATATGTGTGTGTGTGTGTGTGTGTGTATTATCACTATTTTTTATTAAATCTTACTTTTAGTAGATACCTATATGTGTGTGTGTGTGTGTGTGTTGTGTTTGTATGTATGAGCATGCATGTGTTTATGAAACTGTATCAACATCTTTACACATACAAGGGTATAGATAAATAAATAATTATGTACCATCATAAGTATGCATTCCTTTTAAATACTCTTGTTTTTTACAAAACAGAAGGACAAGGATATAGTTCTAAGTGCTTAATGAGGATTACACTAACTACAGTAATAATGATTTGCTAATCAGTACTTGATAGATAGTTGCCTTACACACACACATATTTATATATATGATAAAATATAGTTTTAAGGTATGCTATATTTATATGTTGAAGTGCTCAATATCAGAGAGAGACCCTACATAAATATACAATGGCCTGAAGATAGTGTCTAAGCATGAAGCATAGTGTTGATCCCAATGTCCACTTTTATATATTCTACAATGATGAACACTTTTACAAGGCCCAAGAGCCACTCGAAGTAGAGTGTCATACAGTAATAAGCACAGTTTTTGTGTATATGTGGGTAAGATAACAATTAACCTGAGACTTGAACAGGTTAAGAGTGTAATGATTGTGGAAGCAACCTCTTGGGAGTCAGTTCCTCAAAGCAGCAGTTTGTGGGAACAAGCTGCTCATGTGGAATGAGTGTAGTTTGCTACAATGATATAGTTGGTCTTAGCTGTGGAGTTTAGAGTTGGTGAAAATATGTAGCTCGTTTGAGTTGAGTAATAGAAACTCAAAGCTTCTCTGAGAGAACACCCATTCATTGCAATAGGTGTAAATTTAGGGTCCACTTTGTGATAACATTTTTTGAGGCATTGAATATGACCAGCCCATTTTATTTCCACTGAACTGTTAAAGCTCAGTCAGAAAAGAAATCAGCTGCTGATCTTTGTTCATGTAGAATTTTGGTGATGCAATTATATATGCTGTATCATCAGCATATATATATATATATATATATATATATATATATATATATGAAAATAAATATAGGTAACTATACTTGTTCGAAAAAAATCCTTTTCGAATTTTTGATTTGCCAATAATCAAATCAATCTCGAAGGAAAAAAGGTTTTAAAAAAAGTAAGAGCCAGGAACATGAAAGTCTGTCGAAAAAAATCACACAGATACAGGTTCAAAGCCCAAAGAAAAAAACCCCGACACGAGTAAACAACTAACTAAAAAGAGCTCAATACAACCATAGAGCAAACCTAGTCAAACTTAGTGATCCAGACAAACCTACCCAGGTTTCACCTAAGTGGATTGCCAGGAAAGCTGGCATTATATATATATATATATATATATATATATATATATATATATATATATATATATATATATCTTTGGATCTTTTGTCAAGTTAGGCAATGAATACTCCGACTGAAGACTCCATTAGATACATATATATCAACAGAATAATTTCTCTTTATGTGTGTACATATGTGTATATATATATATATATATATATATATATATATATAACTCTCATGTTGTTTTTGGCCTATGACAGTAGAGAACTTTCTTAGAACTGAACAGCCAGACTACTAACACATATGTGAACTGGTACACATAGTATACAAATGAATTCAGAGTTGCCATTCTCTTAGACTATTCACTACTCTAGGTGATAGGATCCAGTCTGTTCTGCTATTTCCCCAGAGCTAGGGGGAAATATCTGCACATAAGTGAATGTAATGAACCCAACTGGGATTTGAACTTGGTTCACTGATTCTTCAATGGCACCAGTGAAAATAGCTCATCAGAACAGATGTCATGAAATTATATATAGAAAAGACAGAGAAGTCACATTACATTGGTGAGAAATTGACTGAGTCAAGACCCCAAGTCAGGACCAATCACATTGCATATCTGTCAGAATCTCGAAATGGACAGCAGGGGAACCAGACCATATGTGGTAACAGTATTCCATGCTTGGATGAATGGTATATTTGTAGATGTGAAGGATGAGCTCAGACAAGAAAAACCTTCTGGAATGTTGTAACTGAGGGAAGGCTACTGAATAGAATAATCATACGAAGGTTGGTAATGAACAATAATATTTAGGACAAGAACAACACATATATGATTTGCCAGCGTCATGTAGAAGAAGTAGTCAACTGCCAGAAATGAGTCAAGTGAACTCTACAATGAATCTCTAACTGCAGACCAACATACAGTATTTACTACTGTATTTATGTGAATGGGGACATACCCATTATCATCCATAGGTATGCTACAATATGACACGACAAAGAGAACTAAATTTCCTTGTGGTAGATGCAGCTTTTGATTCACTGTAATTGTTCCACCTCAGGTCAGGGGAAAATGTGAGACCAAGAAGGCAACATTGAGCATCAACCATACTGATAGGAGGCAAGAATGGTTCTCTATATTGAGTAAATGACAGCAGTTTTGTTTTGGATGCATTAAAATTCACAAGCCCCAGTCAGCCACAGATTCGAGGTCATTTTGAAGACCAACGGCCATGTTAACTTTGTCAGCAATGCTGGATTTACTCGAGATAAGAGTAAATGGCAGTGTCATCTGTATAGATGCCTACTTGAGAACTGATGATGTCAGGAAGATCATTGACGAAGATCAGAAGCAGTGTAGGACCAAGGATAGAGCCTTGAGGCATAAAACAGAATGAACTGGAAGAGAACCCATTTAGGACAACTGTTAGACAGGAATGATTGGATTAAATCAAATAATCGTCTTGTAATATCATATTCCTGAAATTTCCATAGAAGGCCAGTATGCCAATCCCTGTCAAATGCCTTCAATGTACCTAAAGCAACAACTTGAACTTTGCTGTTATTATCAAGAGCTTAGTATACATATTCAATTAGCATGGGATGAACTTGACAGAAGAGTGAAAAAAAAACAGAAAAAGAGCTCTTAAAGTCATTGAAAAAACAATGTGTAGAAGTCAAATAACTTACCTTCCAACATGGCTGCCTTCTTGTAGAAAGGCAGGCCAGCTAATCTACCTCATTTATACAAGATTACCTAATACATCAGATGGGTTAGTCCACTTTACTATAATGCACTATATTTGCATGAGTGGACTCTATTCACTCATATATCTTCCATTAAATCACTCAGTGGGGTATTTCCATTTTCAGTTTAAGGTGCCAGCCCTGAGGAACAGCTGCCCAAGGCCACGCCTTCTCATTGCACTAGAGAGAAGGATTGGTGCATGCACCAAGGTCAGTGCAACTGAAGTTTGCGTGGGCTTGGGGAATTTTTGTTCCTTGCTCGGGTGTACGCGCTCGGGCTCCCCACATTAAACCAACCTTGTATCACAACCTGACCTTGTGGGGGGGTTGAGTAAATAAAATTTCCATTTTGAGTGACTACACCAGTCTACCTGCTTGTCAAACCACTTGCAATTAACCAATATTCAACACAATAGAATCAATTATTAAACTTATACTTTGAAAAACTTCTGCAACGAATGCCAAAAATTTGTGCTGCAGTAATCAAGGCTAAAGGAAGATATTTTGACAAGAGCAAAATTTAATCATAAAATGTTTTTTTTTCCTTTTGTCAAAATAAAATTTCTAATAAAAAATCATCTGACTTTTTTTAACCATGTATAATAATTTTCTCTTATTTAAAGTACAAAACAACTACTTTTGGGGCCAATTGAACTGGAGTATATATATATATATATATATATATATATATATATATATATATATATATATAGATAGATAGATAGATAGATAGATAGATCTACTTGTATAGTTAGGCAATGAATGATCCCACTAAAGACTTGATTTTGATGCATATATGACAAAACAGGATCTTGATCAATAAAGTGAGTGACAGTACTTCACCAAACAATAGAAAAATTCACACTGAGGAGAAATTTCAAAAGTTAAATAATGCTCAAAGATTAAATCCAGTTTGATATGAAAGGGGACAAGTGACTGCCACTGCTTAGAACACATCCATTAAGCTAAGGAGTGGGAGTCTAATATCTTCAGATGGTGAAAAAGGTGTGTTCAATCCTTTGTAAGACTACGAGAGTTAGCATAGTTAACAATATATACCAACAACACAAAGCTCTATATTCATGTGTGTGTGTGTGTGTATATATGTGTGTGTGTGTATATATATATATATATATATATATATATATATATATATATATATATATATATATACATACAGGGAGACTGAAAAGTAACACCCTATTTTATGTATGAGTGGCCAGCCAGGTGTCCTGACTTAACACCCTGTGACTTTGGGGTTGGTTAAAGGAGCAAGTAAGTTTACTATACCAAACCAAGACTTTGGAAGAACTTGAATTGTGAATACAAGAATTTATGCCTTCCATACACAAGAGTTCCTGGTGAAATCAGTTGATCTGATTCCTGGGCAGCTTGAGAAACTGGGAGTAAAATCTGGTGCCCATACCAAATTTTAAATAAAACCTCATCCTAAGTGTTTGCCTCTGATATTCATTTCCTGTAAAAATTGTAGTTAAGAAATAAATTATAAGTATTTTAAAATGGGGAGTTACTTTTCAATCACCTTGTATACTGGAACTTTAACATAGTTGGAGTTTGCCAGTTACAACTTTATCTCTCTCTCTCTCTCTCTCTCTCTCTCTCTGCCTATATATATATATATATATATTTATCGCTTGAAGATGAAATGGAACTAATGCTTTTAATTTAATTGCAAAATTAAATTGGGGGTTTTTAGCTTCTATTTTTGAAACATGGTTGGAACTGTGTAGCGAAAAAACCATATTTTAAATCAATTAATTTATTATATATATATATATATATATATATATATATAAGGGTTTGTCATTTCCCACGAGAAGGCACAATTTTTTTTTATTATGACTCTTGAATACACAGGCTGATAGATGCAAATTTACAGTTTAAAAGACAGAAAAAAAAGGATATCTACTCTAACACATTTGTCCACTAAATACAGCATTTAAAGTAGTATATCATCTTTTTCTATACGGTGTCCCCTCAGGACCATCCTGATCATGGCTCTCCACAACTTCCTATCCTTTGTAGGTCTTAGTCAAGTTTGTTCTTTTGCTATCTCTCCTAATCCCTGTTTGGCCAAACATTTACACAATCCTGTGAGGGAGTTAATGTGCTGCTTTCCTCTGTCCCTTTTTCAGCCAATATTTCCTGGGTGTGTTTAACTTTCAAAGTCTATGTACCTCAGAAATTTCAGTAGTCACTTTTTTTATTTAAAATATAAGTGTCCTTATTGCTTCCATCCATTTTCCCTAAAACTTCATTATTTCTCACATATTCAATTCATGATATATATATATATATATATATATATATATATATATATCAATAACATTTAAAGTGATGAAAATCTGTTGGATTAATTATATATATATATATATATATATATATATATATATATATATAAAACAAGTTTGAGGAACCACAACACGATCAGATAATTTTTAAGAAAGGGATCATAGTTTATTTCTAAAATAAGATGAAATATTATAAAACCAAATAAAATAATAACTTTAGGTACCCTTCAACCACATCATCTTCAGAAATTGATATTGTTCATATAAAACTAAATTATCAAAAAGAAAATTTTTTTTCAAAAACCAAATTTTAAAATAGCACAAAACTGGAAGACCATGAGAAAAAATAATATTTCCCTCAATTCTGTTCCATGAATTAGCTACAGATTCACCATTAAGTATGATTTTATGCTTTAGTTCTCTTTGCTTACACAGGGTTGAATGTTGGATATTAATAGCAATTGCCTCCAAGATGTTAAGGTGGAGTTTTGTCTCTGCCCTGTGCAGAACAGAGATGAAATCTTTAGAGTAGCCAGTTCTACAAGCAACTGAATTCCATAAATGTTTGCTGATAGTGGCACATGTTTATGTATTTGGTCAGGGACATGATGGGCGATTCTAACCCCTAACAGCTGGATTGTTTTACCCACATAGTCAGCCTCATACTGACATTTATATATTTTCAATACTTTATATATATAAGTATTGAATGATATAGATGCAGTACATTTGTTCTGGGAACTTTTCTATACCAATAAACAGGAGCAGGTGTAGACTGGGTACTAATTAATGTTGAATGGTACAACTGAAAAATATACAGTCTGGAAACTTTTCCTTACTCCAACATATCAGACAGAGAATAATTCAAGGTTAAAGATTAAGAATAAAAAAAATAAACAACCACAAAGATTGTTGGAAATATATTGTATTTCTGATATATTTATATACAATATATTTGACAGGGCCAGTTAATGAGACATACGTCTTGCAAGAAAAATAAGAAAAGAAGCAGGATAGGGATGTGTCTTTTCATTGGTCCATGAATTGACTAATCAGTAACTGGAAAGGTGGTTTGATTTTCTGGTAAAAAATGAGTTCCTCCCTCCAAGATTTTTCAGTGAGGTTTTTTGTTCAGTGGCAAGCAGATGCAGAGAGGAAAGTTCTCTCATTCAATGTACCCTTTCAATCACTGACAAGTAGTCAGCAACATTTCCCAGCTGGAGACAATAAAATTGGCTGATACAAACCCATTGCATGGTGCCATTTATTAGTAAAAGAAAACCTTTTACCTGGTGTAAAGATGGCTTCTGACTTTCAGTGATTAATCGAGATGGTGTGACTCTGTGGTAGTGGTCTGAAAATTGCTGATGTGATGTACTGTAAAGCAATGACTGTAGCAGGTTTACAGTTATCACAGGAAAAATGGAATCAAGGAACTAAGCTTGAATTTCAACTGTAACTGTTTCCATTCACTTCAGGTTGGAACAGGAATGAACCTACTTCTTACTGCTAAATATTTTGACATTTGCTATGATATTTTAAGAAGAGAGTGAATACTTGGGAAAAGCCTTCTCCCATAATTACCATATCTGATTAAGGAACAGAAACAAAAACCTTTGAGTGAAATGCAATAAGAATAACTTAAAATGTAAATCATTGAATTTTAATCAATGTCAGAATAGCCTCTAAAAACAGGAAACTTTCTGTTAAAGATAAGACATGCACTAAATGACTTCGTCAAAACAAAACCTACAGCTTCTCAGCCACTTGGCCTTCACCTAATATCTAAGCTTAATTCACATGTGCCAGTTGGAGACAGAATCTCATTTTTCATGTGGGTGCCACATCCTAAGAAACTCCAGCTGATATACAAGCAATAGTCATGGTGTGAATGCGATGTTATTTTTTTAAGGTCCGGTTCAAAATAACAAATCTTTCAAAACATCTGCTCTCTACAAAATAAATTGCCTTCGCCTGGTTTATTCTGAAGCATTTTGTTTCCTTTCAGAAGTTCAGTTTATATTAGCTTTTGTCAATTATGAGAAGAAAATGTTGATAGAAAACGATTGTTCTGTATAAATGATTTTATACACATGCCTCTGATAGTGTTGAGATGTGTACATGTGTGTTTGTTCATGCATATAGGAAAGATATTTTTTAAAGCATATAGAAGGCATAACATTGGGTTACAGAAGTCATGTTTACAGACACACACACACACATATATATATATTTTCATTAATGACCTTCCTGATATTATCAGTTTTTAATTTGGTATATATATGTATATATATATATATATGCATATAAAACATGACTTCTGCCATTCATATTCAAGAATGGCATGAAGTCATGTTATATGTGCATGCATGCATGTATATATATATATATATATATATATATATATATATATATATATATATATATATATATATATATATATATATATATATGGGAATGTGGCCAAGTGGTTAGAATGTTCACTTTCTGACCATGAGACCCAGGTTCAAATCTCACCATGGTTGATTTGTCAGAAAGAGACTTCCTGATGTTATTGGAATGGATCAAAGTCAATCCCAGGGTGCAGCACCTTTGGAAAGTGCCTGAAAACCATACCATAGGTTGACCCAAGCCTTGTGAGCGAAATTGGCTCGACGGAACTCTTGAGGGCCATTGATAGCTGTGCTAGCACAAAGCCATATGTCATCATGGCTGAGGGCTTGAGTGTGCTGGCTTTGTTCAGATAAATGGCATTTTCTGCAATTACTATTGCTTTTGAAGAAAATCTTTTCTAATCATTTTAAATGATCCTATGACAGTTACAAGAGTCATATTGTTTTTTTACGCACAATACTAGATTGGCAACTAGGTCTCATCATTTTGAACTCTCTTCTGGCTGCACGCTTTCTAGTCAAGTGTGATCTTCAAAAAATGTCAATCATTATCTATTGTCTTCCTGATTACTCTTCTTGGACTCATTAATAATGTTTTTGTTTTCTTTCACTCTCAGTAATCTCTTGTGTCTTAGTGGCTTTACTGCTTTGCATGGGGTGAAATGATAACAAAAATCTCATTCTTTTTATATATATCTACTTCATTCTGCAAATGGGCACCTCAGCATGGTGTAATGGTTAGCAAGTTTGTTTCATTAGAACAATTACCACTTGAATAGTGAGTTCAATCCTCACTGGATACCTCATATTTTCGGTCTTGTACCACATCTAAGAAAATCACTATGTACAGGGGGTGATGGGTAAATTGTTGCCATTTTATATTTTTAATTTTGTGCATACACATTCTTTGTTTTTTGATTTTGTTGACTGCACAGTATAGTAGGGTCATTTGAATAACATCTGTGAGAAAAAGAGCACCATGATACAATTCACTCCACCAGAAAATTTGGAAATGGCATTCTGTAATACTTGGTATTCACACCAGAAGCTACAATACAAACATTTTGGAGTCTTTATGTGTCAATCTGAGGACAGTGCAGAGGATTCAGAAAGATTTGGATGAGTCTAATGTTGATTATGAAGGTACAGTAACATGGAAAACTCACTGTGATCATTCTGATAAGAAAAGAATTCCCAAATATGTTGCTGAGGGTCTCAGACACAACATGGAGGCTTGCATCATGTCTCTTGAATATGTAGTACTTCCTTAGGTCAAGAGGGTAACTTCTGGAAGGCCTTATATCTGGCAACAGGACTCTGCATCATGCCACACAAGCAGGAGAACCCAGTCATAGCTGTCAGACAATTTCTGGGACCCCATCACACATTATATCTGGCCACCTAACTGCCCAGACTGCAAGCCCCTTGATTATTATATGTGGGGTACAGTTGGGTGAGAGACCAACAAAATGCCAAAGATGAGCTGAAGGCAAGGGTTGTGTTAGAATTCACCAACTTAAACAAGGAGACCATCTGGAAGAGTTGCAGAAGATGGAGACCATGGTTGAAGCCAATGGTAATTTTATTGAATAAATTTACTCTTTAGTATTTCAAGATATTTTTGTGTAATTTTGGTAAATATATCTTTTAAAATGAGATGTCAGTGTTATTTTCACTTTTGCATAATTTAGACAATAATTTATCCATCACACCCTGTATATATAATGAAAAGACATTTTTTAAATCTTACCAAAATGTGACAACCATTTGCATAACTGGAAGTTATTTTAAGATTTTAAGCTTGTGATTATATGGTCACACTATGAGTCTCTATCATCAAACTACTGAGCACTGTATTCATCAAAATCAATCATAACCTGTATTTAATTGCAATAACATTTCAATTAAATAACTGTTTATATATATATATATATATATATATATATATATATATATATGGAAAAAATCTATAACAAAGTTTTTTAGTTCAATGAATAATTCTTCTTGATATATATATATATATATATTGTCATCCACAGACAGACTGTTTCACTGTATCACAGCTCATCAGTGTGGCTAGATGTCCGATTGCCTCTAGCTAGGACCAAAACCCAGCTGAATTGGCGTAAATCAGAGATTCTAACCCTAAGCCATTGTCACACAGCAGGCATGAAGGTGAATTTAACCATGTTTATTTTTGGAGAAACACAGTGACTGAGAAAACTTGATTCACTTTACCAAAGAGCCTTGTATTATTTGCTGTAATAGTCACTGTTTACCATTTAACATATATATATATATATATATATATATATATATATGTTTGTTAAATGGATACCAAGTAAGATTGAGAAATCAGAACACCAAGTTTGAATTCCACTTGAGTTTTTTACATTCACTTATGTGCAAATACCCTTAGGAAAGGTATGTATCCATCTCCTCTCCCCCATCTATAGTTAAATAGCAGGGCAAACTAGGCTTACTAGCTATGGTTGGCACTCAGTTTAGGAGAAGGACAACTCTTAATTCAAAATTGTACATGGCTCAGTTGCTGCTATAATAGCCTTAAGCAAGATCTCTATTAGATTTCAACCAAAGTGTCTATCAGAAACGTTACATTGATCAAAAGTTATGCAAGTATCCATGTAATGGTAATATTAACTGTTTCCTTATAAAGAAACATTTGGTATTCATTGACTAAGCAGCCAGTAATGCTTTTAGTTGAAATTTATAAAATCATTCTCTTAAAATAGTTTTTTAGGAAAATTTTAGCTGTTATTTCTCTTTCTAGTATTGATGGGGAAAGCTTTCCTAACATTTTATTAAAGTAGTGTAGGACTTGATTATGCTATTTTCTATTTGAGTTACATGTTATATCTGTTTTAGCTGTTGCTGCTGTTGAAAGTCTTCAAGTGATATGCTTTCTGTTATCTGATACAGTTCTTTGTAATTCTGTGGTGCCAGTTCACAATGTTCAAAGAAAGATGGCCTTTGCCAACTAACTCAGGCTTTATTCACTCAAAGCCATTTTTAACCAGAATAGAAAGCAATTGTATACATAGCTGACAGATTATGCTATTACTGTACTGCACAAATTCTGTTTAATGGCAGAAACAATTGTATAATTAGTTAATGTTTCAATAAATGCACATTCTAGTGAGTCATTCTCATTCAATCCATAGTCCATTGGTGGGAAGTAAGTTCCCCTCAAGCAGTTTCTTCCCATTAACCACTGCACTGTGGAACTGACTCCCAAGAGGATGTTTCCCTGATCACTACAATCTTAACTTGTTCAAGTCTAGGGGTAACCAATATCTTCACCACATAAACTAAGTCTCTTACTCTGTAACCCTCTACCATGAGTGGCTCCCGAGATTTGTATAGGGTGAACCACACTGTAAAACAACAAAAAAAATCTAACTGCCAGGATTTCAAATCATAATTTTCAAAGTACTTTAAATTAGAATATTAAGAAAATATTTTTTTCTTGCAAAGAAGTCAATACATTCATATAATTGTAGAATCTGAAATACCTCTGTTGCATAAATATCTGTCAATCTTTTATTAATATTTATCTATCTCTCACACTTATATACACATGTGTACAGGTATATATTCACATACTTCCTTTTCTATACCTTGATAAATTTGAATATGAATGAGATCACACCTGTAAAATTGAAGCTGTTCGATCCTTTAAATATATTCAAAATCTTAACAAATTAAGAAGAAAAATAGGTAAATCCTCATGAATATACCCTTTATCAGATATTTTAAAAATCTGAGAAAATGAAGCATTTCAATAAAGTTTTTATACTTAATCCTGATTACAACATTTATATTTAATTAAAGTTTATAATTATTTATTTTATGGACATTTAAATTTAGTTATTGAAATTGTTTAATTAATTTTGCATTTAAACTTTTATGACAGATCACATTAATTAGGAAATTAAGAAAATAAACTTCATAAACACAATGGAGATGATTTCAGCAACCAAACTGTAAACAATTTCAGGATAAATAAACATGACCGAGATAGATAGATACAAACAGACTGAGGAGAGAGATTGATATGAACAAAATGCAATAGATATGAACAGATTGATATAGATAGAGAGAGATGAACAGACTGAGATAGATAGATAGATAGATAGATAGATAGATAGATAGATAGATAGATAGATATCAACAAATCAAGGTAGACAGTGATGAACAAACTGAGATAGACAGAGAGACAGATGTTAACAGACTGTTAGGGAGAAGGATAGACAAGAACAAACTGAGATACATATAACAGAGTAATATAGATACAGAGATATGAACAGAGGGAGATACATAGAAACATATGAACAGAGGGAGATATATCGATAGATATGAACAGAGAGAGATACATTGATAGATATGAATTTAGGTAGATATATACATAGATATGAACAGAGGGAGATACATCGATAGATATGAATGGAGGGATTATACATAGATAGATATGAATGGAGGGAGATACATAGATACATATGAACATAGGAAGATACATCAATAGATATGAATGAAGGGAGATACATACATATATATGAATGGAGGGAAATACATCAAAAGATGTAAATGGCGGGAGATAGATATGAATGGAGGAAGATACATAAATAGATATGAACGGAGGGAGATACATTGATAGATATGAAAAAGAGGTAATATATAGATAGATATGGAGGGAGATACATTGATAGATATGCACAGAGGAAGATATATAAATAGATTTGAACGGAGGGAGATACATCAATACATATGAACAGAGAATGATACATAGACAGATATGAACGGAAGGTGACAGATAGCTAGATTTGAATGTAGGGAGATACATAGATATGAACAGACTGAGACAGATGACTATTTCGATATAAAAAGACTAAGACAGATAAGTTTGAAGAAACTCAGATAGATAGTTAAGAACAGTGTAATATATCAAATGTATTCATGGCCATTTATCTATGACAGTACCTCTGATTGTACACAATCATATATATAGAATTATACAATGCCTAAATAGGATAAAACAAACATGTGTGTCAGTCTTATGCTTGGCACTTGGAGGTTTATCCTGCATAATGATTCAATTACATAAACAAAGTAGAGCCCATTAGCTTGGAAGGACAGAAGAAATAAATTACATCATATGTGATCCAGAGAACAGAACAATTAATAAAGGAAAAGGGCAAAAGTGTCCCTAGAGTTAATGGATTATTTCTGAAAAGAAAACAATAACAAGGAAGCGAGGATACTCTTTCAGTAAAATGATCAATTATAATAAAATACTTAGGATAGGCACCACTGATTCTTGCTACTGTGTGAAGAATCTCTAGATATATAGCAGAAGCACCAGATGAGTGGGCATGTGTTAGTGTGAAAAATTGAAAAGTTGAATCTAATTCATGGATTAAGAACAAGATGTGAGTCAATGGATGCTGACAAAAAAAAAAAAGTTTAAATTTTTTTTGCAAACTGACATTTATATGGATCATCATAAGAGGTTTCCTCATTTTATATGAGAAGAATTTTCCAATTAATACAGAGAGCCTGAAATTATTCTGAATGAAAAGAGAGAAAGAAATGGAATTCTGAAGAGAGGAAAGGTAAGATAAAAGACAAAGAATTCTTTTTTTTTTTCATAACAAAGACTGTCGTTCATGACAGTCTTTTCTATCTATATCTATAATTATCAAAATGTGTGTGTGTGTGATCAGATGTTGTTTATGTGCTTACACAGTTTTCATCTGATTTCGATGGAATCTTTTTGGTTTGATAGATAATTCTTCAGTGTCAGTTTTGAGTTCAAATTGGCTGGAAAAATTACAATGTTGAAGGTGAAAAATCAAAAAGACTGATTTTTTTAAACTCTGCGCAAAAATCAAAGGCAAAATTTAATGTCTGTAGAAAACAGCATACAATCAATTTAGAGAGTTAAAATCTAATGCAAAAGATTAGAAGAATTATAAAAAAAAATTATATTATAAATAAAAATTATCATATATTATTACTATGATGGTTCATGGAAGAGGTTCCTTCCTTGCAAGATTGAGAACGCAAAAACGGCCCTTTTCAGGACCACCCCAATTCAAATTGCTAACCCCCATTTAGGGATGTACCTCAGTTGCACCCAATTGTTGTTACTAATATTGATTCTCAGGTGGGTTGACTTTAAACTTAATCTGCTCCACTTGAATGGCAAAAATTCTCAGTAATGAAACACCCAGTCGAAGATGGGTTATACTACTAGTATGTATATATGTATATATATATATACATACTACTAGTATGTGTATATATATATATATATATATATATATATATATAGCCTTGATAAAATCTCTCAGAGAATGAAACACATAGGCTAAGTATAGTTTTTCCTCTTGTCTCTTTACACACACACATATATATATATATATTATTTTGCCCGTTTGAAAAGTGACATTAGGCGCAATGTGTAGAGACATCAGACTGAATATAAATGTCAGAGTCAAAAGGTGAACTTGTTATGTAACTTGTGCCATAAGCAATAGAAAATCAAGTCACCAGATATAGAAAGGTATGCGATATCAGTCAGTAAAACAGTGGGCAAAAATAAATAAATTTGTTAGCAGCATGATAGAACTTTTAAAAGCCTTTCTGGTTTCAAGAGTCACTGTAGATCCCATTTCTCATTTTTTTTTCTAGTAAGTGAATAATGTATTTTTTGAAAAAATCATTTCACTTAAAGAAGTGCAATTAGTAAATAATAAACACTTCAAATATCTCCTAGAGATATTGTAGAGCATGGAACCATCTCATAATTGATGTTGTTCCCAGGTCCACCTTGTTCTGGCATGGTAGCACCTGTTAGGGTCCCAGCTAACGGCAAATAGTGAGCACCCCAAACTGTAGGAAAAACAATGGTGATAAGTAAGTGGGGGTCAAAAAGTGCAGTACTTGCCGGTAGGCCAGCTGTTTTTTCTTCTCCTCGGTTGCCTCAAGGAAATGGATTGCGTGACTCTCTTTCTCAGCCATTACACTGGGCAGTTGTGAAACAGAAACCAAACTCAGTCACACCTACTTCGACTTCCTCTTTGATCGTTTGTCAAATCGTACGTCCAGCACTATTGCATACAGACTGCTGAATGGCTCCCGATTGACTCGTGCTCCTGGCACCCTGCTTTTTATGCTGTTCTCATATGGCTGAAATTTGTTTGTGTGCAAATATTGTCTCGTTTTGAACATGATCAGCATGCATAAATTGCGTCTTCAATAGCGGCCATATTTCTTTTTGTCATCACTTTGCAAGACATGTTTGCGCTCGTTTCAAATTCTTAGGTAAGTCATGTCTTTCGTCACAAGAACAAAACACTATAAAAATATAAAAATAGATTTTTATACAAAAAATTAAAAACAATACATTTGATAGCAATATGACCAAACAATAAATTTTATCGGTCATGAGGTCATAAAACTGTGTTCACAATATTTAGATTTTGGGATTAAATAACCAATAATGGTTGATATGCAGCTAAACAAAATCAATTAATCAATCAATCAGATTGATCAGATTTAGTACAAGTGATAAGAAAATTGAACATAGAATAGGTAGAACTCATAGTTTCAGACATCACTGTAAGTATTTTCTTTTTTTAATCATTTCACCTCAAGCAAGGTGGGAATGTCAACATGATGCAGGGGTTTACAGGGAGTAAAGAAAGAGAAGACTGAGAGTGAGGAGGATGAGTAGTAGTTATCAGGGAAGCAAGTAAATTGAAGTAAGTTCCACAGGTGGGAAGTGTGAGAAAAGAAACTTTTTGTAGTAGAAGTGGTGTTTCTATTTCAACAGTAAATGGGTGGGACCTAGATGCCAATCTAATATCAGCCTTAAATTCATGTAGTTAGAACACAAGGGAAAAAGCTTGTCAGAGCAGATGCGATGAAAATATTTGTAGAAAAGACAGAGGGAAACCATGCCACATCAAGTGAGAAACCAAGTCAGGTTCAATTACATTACAAATCCTTCTTTGGACTTTGTCAAGAACCTCAAGATGAATGGTAAGAGCACTAGACCAGTATGAACAATTTTTTGGAGATAATAATATAATAAAAATACAAGTACAACTATTTAACCCATAGTTGAAGGGGAGAAGAGATGGATTCATACCTTTCCAAAAAGTATTTGATGGAAGTAAATGTAACAAACCTGACTGGAATTTGAACTCAACTCCCTGATTTCTGATTCTGAACCATTATCTATTATTCAACCCCCACATCTCAGCTTACATCACTTGATATTCCCCAGTAAACACCCATCTAGGTACTGACCAGCCTTGACAATGCTTAACTTTACTGGTAGTACTCATAGTGTAGAGATGGTTATCCTCATAACTGAGTTGACAACCAGCACATTATATCTACATGTATATAGATACTTCATATTTGGAATTCAGATTGACACTTCAGAGAAGATATATTATTACATCCATACTTGGTTCTTAAAACCATTTACTCCTGTCTTGATAGTAAGACTGATAAGCCCAACAAAGTCCTAATGGTAGCTGATGCTCAAAATGACATGAACTCCTTGTTAAATGGGGCAGAAGATGACTTGTTAATTTTAACACATCCAAAAATAAATTTCTTTCCATTAATCATCTTAGAGACTCCTTTCTACATTCCATCAAGAAGGCTGATGCTAGCCTCCAGGAAAATGACTTGTTGCATCTTCTTGGGCTAAAGTTGTCAGCTGACATGAAGTGGAAAGATTATATTAAATCCATTGCTAGGTCAACTATGAAGAATGTTAGTTCTCTGTGTTGTGTGAGACAATTTTTCTCTCCAGAATCTATCTTACATATCTACAAGTCTACCATTTACCCATACTTAGAATAATGATGCCACATATAGTCTAGTGCTCCTATTTACCTTGATCTCCTTGATAAAATCCAAAGAAGAATCAGCAAAATTATTGGCC
>CAHIKZ030005512.1:245000-405000 GCA_903632075.3 Acanthosepion pharaonis | reverse complement strand
CTCACAAAGCTTGGGCCAAAGCCTGATATGGTTTTTCAGGCACTTTCCAAAGGTGCCACCCACTGTACTCACCTCCCCATATCGATAGCATCAAAAAGTCATGAGTAATCAATAATGGTGAGATTTAATCTTGAGTCTCATGGTTGAAAAGTGAATTACAACTTGGCCAGACACAGACAAACACACACATATGTGTGTGTATGTGTGTGTATATATATATATAGATAGAGAGAGAGAGAGAGAAAGAGAGATGAAAATAAACACTGAGGTCAACACCGAGTGGTGCCAATGTGCTTCATGCTTGTATGCAATCTTCAGAACATGTGTGTTGTTTAGTGGCTAAACTAATATCAATGGGTAATTATGAATAGCTATGGCAGATATTTCTGGATTATTGTATTATCTTAAGAGTTATTGGGTAAGCAGCAATGGTTAATGGTTATATATCAAATTATTATATAGTCATTCACAGACAGTCTGTTTCACTGTATCAAAGCTTCTCAGTGTGGCTAGACATCCAATTACTTCAAGCCAGGATCAAAACCCAATATTGTGTATTTAGCCAGCAATCCTTCATATATGCATGTTTCATTAAAAATGACAGACAAGGTACTATGATTAAGCTTTTTATTTAATTTTTCTTGTGTTCAAACAAGTGCTTTTTTTTTTTTAACTCAGAGTGTATAGAAACTGTCATATTCTAAAATTCTGAGCAATTTCAGCTACACTTTTAGCCATTATCAAGAAATGATTTTATCAAGAAATGATTTTATCAAGAAATGATTTTATCAAGAAATGATTTTATCAAGAAATGATTTTATTCTACAGTTTAATTGAGCGTGTGCGTTGTTTGTATGTTTTTAGTTTTATAGAAGTTTTTTTGTTTCCTGAACACAACACATTTGGGCCATGTTCGTAGTTAATATTATTAAGTGTTAAAAAGAAAAAGCCAACACTTAACAGATATTTTAAAAGTATATATAAACATATACAAAAATTTAAAAGAAAGAGAGGAAGATCAAGAATAGGAAAGAAATTACTCACAATAAAGTAGTGGATCAAATATAATAACAAAAAGGAGTTAACTGGTTATCACTCCTTGTTCTTCAGAACAAATCAAAGACAAAAATTATGGGTACAATGACTAAAAAAAGGGGAGAAAAAATTACTAGCAAATGAATAATCAGTATAAATCAAAGACAAAATAAATTTAGACCCAGCAGCCATTCTTTCTGCTTATAGAAGAAAGGCTGCTGAAACTTAATATATATATATATATATATATATATATATATAAATAAAGGGCATTCCAATAAATTGGACCAATTTTAAATGTGAATTAAGTTTAAGTGTCTAATGATTATTTTTCTTTTCCTTTCAGATTTAACAACTTAAGTCTTTGGCAATTCCAACCATGGAAAGATTAACAATAAAACAATATGTTAAAGTTTCAAGAGTGCAACTGGAATAATTGTTTGTAAATTCTAGCAAACTGGGTCAGTGGCAGATGTGAAAACACCATTGCATGCTCATTTACACCATTCAGCTGAAAACATTATTGCAGTGCACGAGAATGTGGCCAAAAATTCAGACACCTCTATTCGTCATCGTGGACAGGAATATAACCTCTCCACAACAAAATTACATCATTTCCAAATGCATTTCTGCGTGTACGTCAATTTTTGTAATAGGCTTTGTTGTAAGTAATTCCCACAACCCGCTCCCCCTTGTTTGGTGTAATGGACGACTCCACATAAGCTTATGAATATACTAGTGTAATTCTTTTTTTATAGCTGTATTAAAGTTGAATAAAGCTTACCAAAGTTTATTCACCTCTGATTATTCATTACAGGCTTCAATAACTTTAACACAATGTTTGATTGTTAATTTTTCCATGGTTGAAGTTGCCAAAGACTTAAGTTGTGAAATCTGAAATAAAAAGAAAAAAATCATTAGACGCTTAAACTTAATTCACATTTAAAATTGGTCCAAATTATTGGAACACACTCTCTCTCTATATATATATATATATATATATATATATATATATATATATATATATATATATACATATATACACACACACACACTTTCATTATGCCTGTGTTTAATGCTTTAATAAAATTTAGTACTCCCTTAGTGTGTGTGTGTGTTTATAGAATACAACTTATAAAAGTTTATAGAATTTTGTATAAACTGTAATTGGTTATGATGAGTTTTGTAAGCAATTAAGACTTTTATAATGTTTGTCAAATGATGTTGATATGACTGCAATTTAATGACTATGAAAAGAATTTATGACACCAATTTATTTACCAAGTAATTTTTTATTTTATTCCATTCACAAGTTGCCATGGTGACTTTTTCCTTCAGCAACCTTGTCAAATCGAGTTAAAATAACTCAAAATTAACATTATTTGATGTGATGGATAAGGGCCATCATGAAAGGGAGAGGAAATAGTTTTAAAATATGATTCAGATAAATAGTATATATATATATATATATATATATATATATATATATATATATATAGAGAGAGAGAGAGAGAGAGATGAGCAAATGACTTTGACATTAGATGTAATGAATGCAGATTCATTATAATTAGTAATAGTTTCTCTCAGGGAACAAAAAATTCTGATATTGATTGAAAATACAATAAATAGATAAGCTTAAAATAAAACCAAGCAAACAGAGCTGACATCATGCACAGGTCAAGATACAGGAACTAAGATTAGAAATTGTATAAAAAAAGATCTTATGCTACACGCAAGGAACAACATAATTTAAGATGAAAACAAGAGAAAGATGTAAAAAAGACATGTAAAATATCAAATAAAATAAGAAACATGTTAAAGTTGTGACTTTGAGGCTATATTGGCAGTCAATGATTTGCAGACATGCTTTGTGATCTTAGGTGCCTAATACAAGGGCAGGGGTCTTAATAATTAGTGCGTTAGAATTTTTCTTAAGATTAGGGTTCTTAATAAAAGTAGGAGTCATGGAAATTACTTAAAGTTTAAAAAATGCAAAATTATTAGAGGGAGTGGTTTTAATATGCTTGGTGTGGTGGGGTCAGACAGTTTTCTAAAAATCACAAATGTCCCCCCCCCACCTTAGAGTAGGTAGAATTCTTTGTTCATAGTTATTGGTGATCTGTTGGTAGTATAAATAACAGCTCAAAATCCATGAATTCAGTCCAGCTTCAAACAGAGTTGACTTTTGACATTCTGCATTTTGGAACACCATTTTTGCCCGCAGCAAACTCATTAATAGTGGAAGTTTCTTGTGGTTGTTTAATGAATAAGTGGACGGGATGAGAGAAGTCAAGTGAAGGTAAGAGAAAGAAGAGAATCTCGAAGAATAGGTGAATAAATGAGTGAGTGCTATGAAGTAGTTGAGAATGAGTGTAAGTGTAAGTTTGAGGTAGGCACTGATTGAAGGCTAAATGATTAAAATAATGGTCACAACAAAGAATGAGTGTGAAGCTCAGAGTAAAACAATTGCAGGTAAGAGAATGACGAGATCACATTTTTTAAAAAAATGAGGTGGGTAAATGAGTTTCTGAATAAAAAAAAAGTGAAAGAGCAAATTCATTAATAAGTGAATTGAATGACTGAATAAGATTAAGATTGCCAGAGGGAAGTTTTAAGAAAGATGGTGAAAGAATATGTACAAATACTTAATGAGTGAAAGAAAAGAGGAGGGTGAACAGGAGAAATAAAAATGGAATGAAAGAAGGATTCTATTAGTGAATAAATGCTAAGGAAAGTGGCAAAAAAAGACAAGGTGAGTGAATGAGAGAAAAAATAATATATAAGCCGAATGTGTATAAAATTCTAATTATTAAAATAAGAAAAATAGCACAAAGATTAAGATGGTGACTTAACCAATAACATGAAGACTTCCTGAATTTATCCAAAAGATGGTAATAATGGTAAGCTCTCTAACAAACCATTCCATGAATGCAGAGAAATGCACATAACACTTGAAAATTAAGAAACTGGTGAAAATAACTGTCTATATTTCTGAGATAAGGTATTATGTACATGATTTACATTATTCGGATTATTGTCCTCATCTTTGTCGCTATATTTATTACAATGTTTTGGCCTTTGTATGCTCTGGTCTTCTTTAGGTGGTTGGTAAAAACATGCAATGATAACAGCAAAAATTGCAATATGAGCACTGGTAAAAAAAAATGAGGCTGAAAACATTAGGTTTATAATTCCCAGAAATTCATACACAGAGGTCCTCAAGGACACATGGCACAGTGGATAAAGGTGATAGTTAGATCTAGTGACAGGACCCAAAGAGTGTGAGTTTAATACCCGGTTAAGACAGTGGAGAACTTGGAGAGAGGAATTAAAAGGAGATAACTGATAACTTACATCCATTAAAACATGGCACATGGAACTAGAACAGTCTACCCCAGTGAGCGAAATAAAGGGTTCAGTTCAACATTCCAACCACCTGAAGAAGGCCGGAGTGTACAACAGCCAAAATGTTGTAATAAATATGGTGACAAAGATGAAGACATTAGTCCAAAGAATGTAAATAGTGATGAAAATAAACCCACAAGTCTTTGATAAAGGTAATATTAGCTGTTTCCTTGTCATGAAACAT
Organism: Acanthosepion pharaonis; assembly: GCA_903632075.3. Lineage (NCBI taxonomy): Eukaryota > Metazoa > Mollusca > Cephalopoda > Sepiida > Sepiidae > Acanthosepion > Acanthosepion pharaonis. The sequence continues at coordinate 400,376 of CAHIKZ030005512.1, read as the reverse complement.
TTACTGACCATACAGCCATTTCCATTGAAATTTATAAAATCTATGGTCCCTTTGACATGGTATTATTGGTAGTTATTCAAGGTATAAAATTTGAAAGAAGCCATATTTCTGAGTACTACATGAAAATCATTTTCATTATCGTTTTAATGACATGCACCATCAAAACATAGGTGATCATGGCTCTCCACAGATTCCATTTCGCTTTTATCATTGAAATACTATGACTTCTTGAACCTTTGACAGTGTTATCAGTAGCAAGCTTATCTTGCTCAATCTACAACTGAATGGTGATTTCAATTCTCACTGGGTGCCTCATATTTTCAGCTTTGTGCTACATCTGAGCAACACTTAGTAAATCACGATAAAATCTTTCTATTGAAACAATTTTTCAGGAAAAGAGGTTTTTCAAGTTCAATGTTATTGTGCTTTTTAGTATTGATGGGGGCTTCTTTCTTTTCTAGCCTTTTGTTCAAAGTAGTGTGCAATGCCAACATCTTGATTATGTTCTTATTTTCTCTTCTTGTTGCATGAGTAAATAATTAAAGAGGATATTGGTAGAATAAAGGGACAATAGAGAAAAATAAAGATAAACCAATATAAGGATGAAATACACTTACAAACACATTCTGATTACTGGACAAATAAACTATGGCTGATTATAATTGAGTGTTATGCCTAAAAATAATCATGTCTATTCAAGTGATAACTACATAAATACATGTACTTGTTGGAGTAGAATGGTAGCTGAGCAATGATCACAGAAGTAGTTATCCATCTTTTCAGCTATTCTGTTGAATATCATCCTATTTCCAACAGTTGAATTCTGGTGACAATCAGAGAAATACAATAAATATAAAATTTTAAAAAAAAGAATAATTTAAAATTCTGTCACTAATAGGTGACAAAATTTTAAATTATTTTGAGAAAACTCCAGTGTGATTAACTTCTACAACAGATAAAGGCTCACCATCATTGAAAATAATTTGAAAATTATTGGAATGGTAGCTGAGGAATGATCAGAGCAGTGGTTATCTTTTCAGATATACCATTGAATGTTGCAGTACCATCATCCTTTTTCAATTGACTAATTCTGGTAACAGTCAGAGACATACAATAAATAGAAATAAAATATAAAATTCAAAAAAAAAATTTTTTAAATTCTCTTACTCATTAGGAACAGATTTTTGGACAAAAGTTCAACCAGTGAAAGACTGAAAAATTATTTATAAAATGTCAAATGCAAAACAATATTATTTTGTCTGAGAATGTTACTAACAGAGGAATACTGATTAATTAATTTGTTTTTTTACAGCTTACGAACCTTTTTAAAGTTATTTAAAGCTGAAACATATGGATACATTTTGGATAGTAAGAATCTTTTTGAAATAATAATAATTTTCTTATTTCAAATCTTATACATTGAATTATTCTATTTTAATCATATTCATCTTTTCATGCTGATCTAAGAAGTATTATTATTTAACCCATAGCTTGGAGGAGAATAGGTAGATTCATACATTTCCCAAGGTATATAGACATAAGTAAATATAATGAACCCAACTGAAATTTAAACTTGACTCTCTAATTTCTCATTCAGTGTCATTATCCATCACACTACCTACACACCCAAGTTTACAGCATCTGGTATTTTGAGCAGCCAGCCTTCTAGGTACTGACCAGTTGCTTAACTTCAGGGATCAGATGAGAACCAGTGTTTCAACATTATATGGCTATAAGCTAACAGAGGCATAGAAAAATAGCAAGTAATTTCTCGAGTCTTCAACTCTAAAACTAGAAAAACAGAAAGAAAATTCTACCTGATCCATTAATACTTTCCGCCAACCTTTTTTTCCCCTTTTTTGATAAGAAAAATATATATTCTTCCCAAGGGCTGGATTTTGGTGACTGGATAAGAAGGACTGATAACATAAAACATTAACCAAATTAAAAGCTTAAGTTTACTGGGAATAAATTTAACAGAGATCGAGTGTCTGAGATATTCACTCAAGCAGATCAAATAGTAGATTTAGTATGGCACAAGACTGGTTGCCAACCATTGCTCAGAGGAGACAATTTGAATAACATCTAACCCTTCCAAAATGCTGCCTGGTATCATATCCATAATAAGTGAATTTGTCTGAAAATGCCCAGATTCTTTTGCCATTATTGCAAGTGCATACTCTCTAGGGGACTACCCCCCCCATTGGCAAGGTTATTATTAATAAGACTTTAGGCCTTGAACAAAGAGGGAAGGCTCCAAGTGTCAGATAACTGTGAGATCCAGATTGCTTGAATGAATTAATAGGTGTGGTTTGTGGAGTGAATAATCAAAGAATTGGGGGGAGAATGCAAGGAAGTAAAAGGTGAGAGGAAATGTTTTCTTAGTTCAGCATGAAAAGATGAATATGATTAAAATAGAATAATTCAATGTGTAAGATTTCAAAGAAGCCATATTTCTGAGCACTTCATGAAAATCATTTTCCTTATCGTTTTAAGGGCATGCCTCATCGGAACATAGGTGGTCATGGCTCTCCACAGATTCCATTTCTCTTTTATCAGTGAAATACCATGACTTCTTGGAAAAGTTAGTTTTCTTTTACTGTCTCCACAATTTTGAATTCAGAGTTGTTCTTCTCCAAGACCATTTGCCAAACAAGCTCAAGGTCAATTTACACTGCTAAAAGAGATGGATTCATGCCTTTTTCAGGGGTATTTCTGTTAAATTAAACAAAATCAACTGAACAGGAACAGGATTTGTCTTTCCAATTCCACCTTTCATGTTGATAACCACCATAATAGATACACATCCTGTTCATTATCAAAGTCTAATAATACCAATATCCTTATCCCTTTACTGACACCATATTTCCCAAAGTAAACACAATGTATCTGATATACATATATATATATATTTCGTTAAGACATGTTTCGTTAAATAATTTATACATGAAAAAATAAACACAAACTAAAAATTCTTGAAGCTATTTATATCAAAAAATTGAAACCAAACCCTAATAAAATTACTTATGAATACTCCACAAACATTTTAAAATGTGTACAATAGATAGTGTTCGTACTAATAGTTCTTTCCTTTCTTTTCCATTTTTCTGACTACTCATGTTGGAAAATCTTTCCCCAATATACGTAGTTACCACCCCTTAAATGGTGCCTGTTAGCCATGCAGTGAGACACTGTTCCTGACTCCACATATAAGAAAGTCAATTTTCAGATGATTACAACAATTTTTGTCTTTCACAACCATGAACACTACAATACTTACCCTATAGTTAACAATACCCTGATGATGACATTATCCTATGTCGAAAGTACTTGGAGAATAAATACAATATGAACCAGCACAGAATTTTTCTCTCATTTTCGATAACCACACAAAAAAGCTTATCCGTGAATATGAAAGGATCCTATTAAGAATGTCTAAATTATTTAACGAAACCTGTCTTAATAGATGTATAAAACTATTATTATTTATAAGAAAGGTGTCTCCAGCAGACATTCTCTACTCAGACATTCATGCACATATTTTATATACATGAAACTGACCATAGAGCATGAACTTTGAAGATACCTTTCCTAACAATAAGATTTGCTCTGCTATAAAGCATTGAGCACTACTTGTCTCCCCAAAGTTCAGTTTTTATCTCTTAGTAGGATTTTTATTTATTAAAGTATATATATATATATATATATATGATATTTTTTTACCAGTCTTCTGTTGAAAATTAGAATATAATTATCCAATTTACAGAACATGTATGTGTAGTGACGTGATTGCTATGACATAGGTGAATTGTGACATACATGTGTTTGTTTATTTTTCATATATGTCTGGGGATGTGAGTGCTTAAATTATAGCTGTTTTATTCATACACAGACACTGCTCACTAGTTTGACAAAATCCATCATTTGTTTTTATCTACCCTCATGATGACTTCAGTGAAATATTCAGACCATATTTCTTCCAAAATGAGCTTTGTAGAATTTCTGATGGAAATTCCTCCTTATCTGAGAAGGATTATTTGTAATTTGGAATAGTCAATCAATAAAATTAATTGAAATAAAATATCTGTTGTCTTTAAGATTTGTTGCCTAAATAAATACTATATATATATATATATATATATATATCAAAATGAGGGACTAAATTTACTGTTAAAAGTCTGAGTGAAAGAAAACAATGTATAATGACTACTTTTGAGAACATCGTAGTGTGACTATCTTCCATGACAGACAAAGGCTCACCACCTTTGAAAAGCAGCACTGAAAATCATGATCTTTACCTAGAAGAAATTGGCTGGCCTTAGGAGAAAACTTCCCACCATTTTAAGCATCAAACAGACTGATCAGTTACAAAAACATAACCTGAGTAAGTTTGTTAGTAAGCCACTTAATTCCAATATCTACTATTACTACCTTTGTGATAGATGTCTTTGACATAAAGCTATTCATAATAATGATGATGATGATTACCAGGAATTTTGGTTTGAAAGTAAAATCATCATCATCATCATCAATCTCAGCTCAATATGCACAATTTTTTTTTTAACCTTTACGCCATAATCATCAACCAAATCTTTAACCTTTGGCGTCTTGTAGATGAAAGGGTTTTGGAGAAGCTGTTGTCATTTTAGTATGGAAAGCTTTTCTTAAATTGTGAGAAGAGTTCATAATTACAATCCTTTGAATTTCTAAAGGAAATGGCTTCCTAGGTGTTTCTTTTTCTTTTTTATTCATCAATACATCTTCACTTACTTTCTCAACATCATTCCAAGAGTGCCAGCAACAATGGCTAGGATGTAGGTTTATAACTATCATATCTCTGTTATTGCATTTGCTGAGTTTTTATTCCTTGAGAGCTTTTCTAGCTATTTGCCCTTATCACTATCATCATGATCACTACCTTCATCATCAAATATATTCCTTACTAACAAACACTAACATCATCATTATTTTCATAGCAAGGTGGAAGACTGATTTTATATTGTAACATTCTTAATAGAATCAGCATTTATTTCCAAACAATCATTATCATCATATTACTTTCTCAAAATACATGCTTGAACATATTGATTTCAAAGTAATATATGCCACCAAAATTTCTGAGCTCTCTCATATATCATGTATTTTTTACTTGCTCTATAATTTGAATAAAATTATAATGACCACTTTGATTTAGGTCATCTTTTGAATAGAGTGAATGATCTATACTATTATTATAACTTGAGTACATACATGCACACACACATGCACACACACAGAAAAGAGGAAAAAAATCAACCTAATATCAATAATAAGAGCATCCCAATTAGCACATAAATTAATTGCATCAAACTTAGTATATAGATAATGAAAAATGAGAAAAACAGCAGACAGTTGCTGAAACCTCCTGATGAGTGGACTTAACAATTACAAAAAGGTTTGTTTACAAAATTCTGGAGTTCAGGTGCTGAATATAACACCAATCAGCTGTGACAAATTTTATTTATATTAAAATATTATTTTATCATATATATATATATAAAGAAATATAATTTTTTAAGGTATGCTATATTTATGGGATACCGTTCAATATCAGAGATAGAGCATATATATATATATTTATATATATAATGAGAGAGATAAAACAGTCCATACATTCATTTAAAAGTAAAAATAAAATCACCCTCAATAATGGCTAAAAATATAGCCAAAAGTGCTAAGGTATACAAAACATTTTGACAATTTCTACATGATTTACATTCAGTAAAGATGAAAATTATAAGAACACAGGAAAAATTAAATGAAAAACTTGCATAAAAGAGGGATTGCTGCCAAAATACACAATTATTTATATATATATATATATATATATATATATATATATATATATATATATATATATATATATACACTCAAAAAAGAGGTAAACCATGTAAAAGCTATACAGAAAAGTGGAAGAAAAACTGGTTATTTTAGAGCTGAGTAGCGACATAAGATTACTAAATAAGAGCTCATATCAGAACTGAGGAGTAGCTGCAGGCACACAATGAATACCTATTGTGCTATCAGACTAAAGACATTCCATCTTTACTACTTATTTTATGTTAGATTAGCCTGCACTTGGTAGGTCCATTCACAGAGGATTTTTTATTTACTTGTTTTCTTCCACCCTCCCCATGTGAGTGCCTCTTATTTTCTTTTTTCTTCTTCTTTGTGATTATTTTAGATAATTTATTAATCCTCCTCTGATCTTTTTGTTTGAAGATAACCTTAGTGTGAAACTCAGAGTAACGATTTAGATCAGAATCCCTGAGTACTTTTTGTTATTTACACACACACACACACATACATACATACATACATACATACATACATATATATATATATATATATATATATTATACTAATAGTAATACTCGGTTGCTAAAAAACCTTGGATAGCACAACTTGTAAATATATCAAAACAAATTGGTACCCGAGGAAAAAATTGGAAATAAAAGAAAGAACTAGAAGCATCCGAACAAAACAAAACAAATTGTCCAGTGCCTTAAGTTTTTAGTTCAAAGAAAAAAATCTCCAAGCGAGTAATAAAGCTAAAATGTAGAGTGCTCTCAATATGCTGTGTAGAGATGGGATAAATAAAAGAAATCCTAAAGAGCCAGGAACAAACTACCTAGGTTTCACCTAAACGGATCTTCAGGGTAATCTGGCTAAAGAGGAAATGACACAAAACAATATTTATTGATAAACCACTAAAAGCATTAATTTGCATAAAACCACGTGACAGAAGAAGAAAAAACCCAAAGAGCCTCCATTCCAATAACCAGGATTTCTTATGCCTACATCCATTTAAAATCTCAAATCTTTGATTTAATATTGCTAATTTTTCCTCCATACATAATAAGCAATACTTGTCCCCTGCTTTATACTGATGGTATTTTTTTTAGTATTTCCCAATTTAAGATCGGGTCAATATCATCTCCCTGTTTAATATTCTATATGTATGTAAACAGGCCAGTGCTGTGTTTGTAATTTTCATGCTTAAAGCTACTTAAATGATTATAGTAATGCTTTTTGAAATTACCTTGGGTGAAACTCAGAGTAATGATTTAGATCAGAGACCCTGAGTACTTTTTTTTATTTACACACACAGATATATATATACACACACACACACATATTTGGATATGAAGATGGTACATCTATGAACAGCTCATAATGAGAAACTGTCAAGCCAAGTTCAAATTCCAGTTGTGTTCACTACATTTACAAATACTTTTTGGAAAAGGGATGAATCCATCTCTTCTATCCGCAGCTATGTGTTGCAGAGCACAGGGGGCTCTCTAGCTGTGATTGGCAACCAGTCTAGAAGGAAAAAACTCTGAATTTCAAACTGTATGTAATCCTGGTATAGCATATACAATACAGACTGTGAAGTTAACAATAACATGATCCTGATTATGGCCAAGGTGATGCATATACTGGGTGTCACAGCAAAACTGTCCAAATCATGTAATAGAAAAATTGTCCGTTTGTTAGTTTGAACTGTTGTATCTTAGAAATGATAAAAGATATCTTACTGGAATTCTCCAAAGTTTTTATAACACTATTGGACTATACTTTGAGCAATAAGAATGTATAATTACTCTCCAAGCTTAACAGAAAACTCATGATAAAATCAATCATAAATGAAAATGACATATTCATCTAGTTTAAATTCCACCTTGCTGTTGCATTGACTTTCACACATAGTCTTGGAAATGTATGAATATCTATGTTTTTCTAACCCCGGTATGGGTTAATATCTAGACCGAGCTTGTTAGCTTTAACTGACAGCCAGCCTAGGAGAAGGAAATTTTAAATTAAAAAAATGTTTGGGTGTAGGGTTAGCAATTCAGCATCATAAAAACAGACTTACTACTGAAACCACAGCTGTAACAACTTGCATGGTGAATCTGTGGCTCGATACATCACAGGGGAATCTAAAGGGTTAGAAATCAACATTATATATATATATATATATATATATATATATATATATATATATATATATATATATATATATATTTATGAATAAAATGACAATAGGAAAACTGGTAATTGCTGATGCGTTTCGTCCAATGTGGACTTTATCAAAGCAAAATACGAAAATGAAATCAAATGAACAAAGTAACTAATAAAAACAAAACAGAATGTACCTAGCAACTGGAATGTAGAGAAATGCTATTTTCATATTTTTAACTGAAAAATAACGTCAGAGATTGTCACGTGTGGAGAATATTGTCATTATATCTGTGTTGATGTATTCAACCATTTTCTTTCGATTTTATGAATCTGTTGTGCATATTTGTTTGTAAGAGCATTAATTTTGTTAAGAAAGGTGAAATAGGGAAAAAACCTGGGCGTAAATTAATATTTGGGTAATTTTCTATGGTGGCACTCTCCAGAATTTTCCTTCTGAGTGAGTTATTTTCTTTTTTTATGAGTGTAGCATTTTTAAAATCAAAATTATGGTTGTATTTATTTCTATGTATGACTAGTGCATCAGCTAAGTTGTTTTTTGTGAGGTCTCTTTTGTGCTCATAACATGTCAGCAATTACCAGTTTTCCTATTGTCATTTTTATTCATAAATATTGTCTTCTCTACCGATTAAATCGGAGAAATTTTCTTATATATATATATATATATATATATAATTTGGTATATTAATGCTTAATATGAAAATATAGTGTGGACACAGGAATCAACACTGCATGGTAATTGAAGATAGCACTGAGTTATGAAACTGACAGTCACTATACAGACCTATGTCAAAACTGCTATATATATGTGTGTGTGTACATAAATAAAGAAAAAAAGGAAAACTTATCTTGGCTGACATGTTTTGTCCTCTAGGGGACTTTATCAAGGCAAATGTGCACATTTACCTTGATAAGGGCCCTCGGCAGATGAAACACATTGGCTAAAATTAGTTTTCCTTTTGTCTTTATTCTGATTGTTCTTTTACAGATACATTCTATCAGAATTTTTTACACACAAACACACACACACATATATATATATATATATATATATATATATATATAAACTTATTTCAATTTGTACCTGATGAATGCTATGTGCATAAAACTCAAAGTTGGATGGTTGGTTGTTTTGTTTTATGGCATATCAACCTCAGTGGGTCATTTAATGCCAACAAAATTTTGAAATAGATTCAAAGTGATAGTTTGGTAAAGAAGGTGTGTATGTATATATATATATATATATATATATATATATATATATATATATATTTTTTAAATATATTGCTGGTAATATTTTTTTTCAAAAATATATTGCTGGTAACAGTCTTTTTTTTTTTTAAATATATATATCCGGTAATATATATTTTTTTTTTAAATATATTTCGGGCAATATTTTTTTCTTCAAAAAATATATTGCTGGTTATATTTTTTTCTCTTCTTAAATTTATTGCTGGAAATATTTCTTTTACAAAATATTTCTGGTAATAAAACCAATTTTTCCACTTTCATAGTATTTTTACCCCAGTTTCACTGGGACACTAACAGGTGCTACCACCCCAGGTCAGGGCGAACATGGGAACACCTGCAATTAAGAGATGGTTCCATGCTCCTCAAAACCTCCTGATCAGAGGCCTTGCTGTTGGACGTCGTTTAAAATATAGTTTCAATGTATGCTAAATTTATGGTAAAAGTGCTCAATATCAGAGATAGAGCGTGTGTGTGTGTGTGTATGTGTGTGTGTGTGTGTGTGAATATAAAAGTAGACACTGTGATCAACAAGTGGTAACTGTCTGTTTCCTGCATAAACACAAACTTCAGGCCATGTGCCTATATATATATATATAGATTGTTATATCATACCTATGGACTATAATGGGTATGTTCCAATGCTTATAATTATAGTGGAATATACTGTATGTTGATTCACTTGGGATTCAACTTCATTCACTTCTAGCTCACCACTATCAGTTGATTACTTACTACACGCCGCTGGTGAATCTTGTATATTGTTCCTTTTATAAATATTATTGTTCCATTTCCAACGTTCATTTTGGTTATGCTTATTCAGTAACCTTTCTCCTAGATTCTGCTTCATTGATATTTGTTCAAATACCAATTAGTCTATTTTCTTGTTTTTAGATTCAGCAAGCAAAACTTCTCAAGATACAGGTATTTTTTAATGTTTTCATTTAAAAATATATAGTCTAATGCTTTTCTGGTGCTTTGTGTTTGTGTCTGTGATGAATCAAATAATATGATAATATCTAATTTCTTTTATTTCTTAAGAAATGAGTAAATATATTAGAAGAGGCTATCCCAGTAAAATAGACAAACATGCTTTTAAGCTTATTTTACTGATTGCGGTATAATAGACACCCACATTATTTTGCCAGTAAATATATTTATTATTATGAAAGCAGGTAATGTTAAAAATATTTTAAGCACTTCAGGCATAACAGTCTCAGCAAATCTAAAACTTTCCCTTGAGCATGGTTCTCTTGCCAAAACACTTCAGGTGCACTCACCGAAGACAACAGTCACAGATCACAGAATCCATGTTGTTCAAGTCCTGTCTATACAGCTCACACAACCACTGTGCTGATGATCTCAAATGTAATATATTATTAGTTATAAAACACTATTTATATTTACCAGCAAAATAGTCTTGGTGTCTATTTTAGTTGGACCAGCAAATTAACCTTGGTGTCTATTTTACCAGGACTGACAAAATAGCCTTGGTATCTATTTTAGAGGGACCAGCAAAATAACCTATTTGAAAAATATTTTACAAATTTTTAGCTTTGTTCACATTTTAGTATTACTTTTCATTGCAAAGTTCATTCTTACCTTCTAAAAGTGTTAAGTAAACAGAAAAAAAAATTAGAAGAAATAAATAAGTTCTCAACATCCTTGATTCATAGAATCCTATCAAAAATTAATTTTGACAATCTTTTATCTCAATAGTTTATATAACTTTAGACTATTATACTGATTCCTAGTAAGTGTAATTAAGCAAGAAAAATAGGATGAAAAAAAACTAGCAAAAAATTAATCACAATTTGGACAATTTTAGATGATGTAGAGATTGACCTTTCATTGTCATGGAGATACTGCATGTTGAAGTATATAGAAGGCATTTGCATTTTTATAATCATAATTATACATAATATATAATTATAATTTACAATTCTATTCTTGACTCATATGGAGTACCTTTGCCTAGCTTTCCACTTAGAATTGAGTCTCTATTGAGTAATATGCATGAACTGGCTCCTGTTCTCACTAAACTCTACAATAAATGCCTTCTGCTTCTTGCTTTCCTGCTTGTTGGAAATCCTCTTCTGCTGTTCCAGTCTTTAAGAACTAAGGCGAACTGTCTGATCTTTCCAAATATTGGCCTATTAGCCTTCTATCTCTTTTTGGTAAAGTATAAGAGGCTCTAATTAACTCTGAATTGATTATGCATCTCACATTGCAGAGTCTTCTTTCTGATACACAATATGGTTCTCACTTCTCTCGCTTAACTACTGGTGCAATAATGATTATTACCAAAAGCGTCTCATCAAGTTTTAGATAAGAATGGTGAAGGCCCAGGGTGTTCCTTTGGATGCCTCAAAGATGTTTGGCATACTGGTTTTCTTCAGAAGTTGAAAGGTTATGGTATTTCTGGACAAATTTTTGAACTGATTCAGTCTTTATCAAATCACAAAATGAAAGTTATCTTGAATGACCACACTTCTAGATCTTTTTGCATAAACGCAGTTGTTCCTTCGGGATCTATCCTTGAATCTAAGTTGTTTCTAATTTTCATAAATGAGCTTCCTGATGTCATCAATTCTCATCTTTGTATCTAAGCTGATGACACAACTATTTACTCCTGTCTTAATACTAAGTCTAATCCATTTGATAAGGTCAAATTGGCAGCTGATCTCAAAACAACCTATAGTCTTTTGGTAAATCAGGCAAGGAGTGGCGTGTTAATTTTAATACCTCAAAAATTAAACTGCTCTCTTCTAATCATCTGAGAGGATCCTATTTACCTTCCATCAGTATGGCTGATGCTAACCTCCATGTCAGGGACTCATTGCACCTAACATTTTCAGCTGACATGAAGTGGAAAGAGTATATTGAATCAATTGCTAAATCTGCAGCTAAGAAAGATGGTTCACTATATTGTGCTAGACAATTTTTATCACCAGAATCTATCTTACACACAAGTCTACCATTCATCCTTGCTTTGTGTATTGCCGCCACATCTGCTCTGGTGTTCCCGCTATATATTTAGAGATTCTTGATAAAATAGAAATATGAATCTGCAACGTTATTGGTCCTAACCTGACATCACAACTTCAGTCATTTCCCACCACTATAACCAAGCTTTCATGTGAATTTTCAATAAATGCTTTCATGGCAATTATTCTGATGAAATTTCCACTATGGTATATAGCCTCTATGAATTTAAGTGCAATACTAGATTGGTGGCAAGATCTCATAATTTTACATTTGAAATGTCTAAATGTAACCATAATTTCTATGCTAACAATTTCTTCTATCGCACTTCTCACTTGTGGAATTCTCTTCTGGCTTCTTGCTTCCCAGTCGACTTTGATCTTCAAAAATTTAAATCTAATGTCAATCATTAATTTCTCTCTTCTTAATAATTGTTCTTTTATTGTCCTCTCTCCTTAATAGCAGTTTTTTCTCATATTTTCAAACACTCAATAACCACTTGAATCATAGTGGCTTTGGGGATTAAAAAAATATGATTGATTGATTGATTCATTCATTTTCTATAGTTTATCAGCCCATTGCAGGTTATTTAAAGCCAGAAACTATTTTTAGATTTTAAAAATTTGTTTGGGAGGGAGATAATGAGTTTTTAGTGATAAAGTCTTAATCATAGCTGGGAGAGAAAAGGTGGATTCATACCTTCACAAGACTATTTGCATGTAAGTGAATATAATGAACTTAATGAGAATTGGAACTCAGTTTTCTGATTAACAATTCTGAGCCATTGTACATTACATCACATGTTCACGAATATAGGTACTGACCAGGCTGGACATTGCTTAAAATCAGTAACCGTACAGAAACTGATGTTTCTACATCATGTGGCTATGATCAACATTTATATGAGAAGGTTACTGCAGTGACAATATTGTGGATACATGGGATAGTTTCAAAAACAGGGGATAGGTTTGAAATTCCAAAGAATATTGTACAACATTTTATTGCCTTAGCAACACTCAATAAAAAGTATATAAAAAGAGGTGAATAGAAGTGAGAAAAAAAAATAGATTTTGAGCAAAGGAATCCTGTGGATCTTGGTGAAGACCATTTTTCTTTGAACATTTTTACTGGCGCTACAAAATCACAAAGAAAGAATTGAACCAAATAACAGAACCCACACCATAGATGGAGCATGATTATATATAGCAGTGAATAGTGAATAATTTCCTTACAGATGAAAAGGAGACATGGTTCTTCAAAAGTTCACCATGGATGGAGCATGATTATATATAGCAATGAATACTGAATAGTTTCCTCACAGATGAAAAGGAGACATGGTTCTTCAAAAGTTCACCATGAATGGAGCATGAAAGCAACACAGAAAGGGAGACAAAATAGACACTTAGACTTAAAAACAGAAAGTGACAACTGAAATTTCTGGAAGGACAGGGTGCTTGGAAAATTTGATACTCAAAGGACATATTGAAGCCTAGAGAGACAAGGGAGAAACAGCAAGTAACCTCTCTAATAAACTTGTGAATGGCAAAAGAGGAACCAGTAGTGATAATAAAAAGACAAGCATTGCTAAGCACTACAAAGAATAAGAAGTTGTGGAGAGCCATAATCATCCATGTCCTGAAAGGATATAGAATATAAAAAAGGTAGAAGAAAATATCTTCATAAAACTTTTATTTTTTAATCCTAATTTCAAATCTCTGAGGTAAACAAAAATTTTTTTAAATTTTTTAAATTTCTCAGCTTCAATATGATTTTTTTTTAATCATTTTACCCCCAAGGTGATAATTCCTCAAGAACACATAGGGTTACAGGGAGTGAAAGTGAAAGAGAAGTCTAAGAATGGACAGGGTTGAGAAAAGGACAAAAAAAAGCAACAGGTTTTAAGAAGACAGATGGCGATTGATGTTGCATTTAAATTTTTAATGATTGTATTTATCAGGGAAGCAAGAAATTGGAAGGAATACTATTAGAATAGAAGTGGTGGTTGAATGTAGCTAGACCAACAGTAAAATAGTGAAACTTAGTTGCCAAACTAGTAGGACACTTAAATTCATGTGGTTGGGACACCAGGGAAAAAAAGTTTGTCAGAACAGTTGCCATGAAAATATTTGTAGAAAAGGGAAGTAAACATTAATTGTACTGACTATAATTTCATTCAAACTTAGTTGCACTAAATTTTGTCAAGACAGCATTTAAGAGTTTTAGCTCGACAAGCCAAGAAAAGGAAGTTTGGAGGAATAATTAACTAAAGCAACTTAAATAGCCAACTATAAAGATCAAAGGAATAGCAATAATTGCAAATAGAATTATCAAGATGCAAAATCCTAATCCTAATTACACCCATTTAATCTCATTATGGTTCCAGATGAAATTAAAACTCTTTCTTTTGATATATTCACTTGTTTAAACCTCAGCGCAGAGTGTAGATACTTACACACTCTCTTTTTCCATTATACTATAGTTAAACTTTTCCAAATTTCAATTTCTGAATACATATATTTACAATGTATATACACACATGTATCTGTTGTGTGTATGTATGAAAGGAAGGACTAGAAATGTTTTATAACAAGGCAACTTAATTGTGGCTATTTATTTCATATTACACTTTCTCATACCTGTGAATAAAACAAACCATAAAAGCAAATAAAAATAAATGACCAAGTAAAATTAAGTAGATTTGCCTAATTTTCACATTGGCAAATGCCGATGACGGAACAGGTAAAATTCCCAAAGAAAAGAAAAATTCAATTCTAAGTTAAAATTTGCAAAGAGTTAATTCTTTAATTATTTTTCTATGTCTATGCTAAATAGTGCCTGGTTTAACCCTTCAAGGCCATAGGTGCCCAAATGTAAGTTGCATATGCTTACAATCCAAGAGCACCTGAATACACATTCAATAAGATTGCACAGCATTAATACCCATTACATAATCAGCACCAGAAATCTTTATAAAACTTGGATATTTCCAAAACTATATCCCAAAACCAATAATATACCAAGGTGGCTGAAGTTGGTATCATTTAATTTATTTATTGATTTGTTTTCAATGGATTATGGACCCTTTGTAGGTTATTTAAAGCCAGAAAGTATTTTTACGATGTTAGAATTTTTAGAGATAATAATAGTTTTAGTGATACAAGACATACTAATTAACCCATACCTGGCGGTGTTTTGTTTTTTTTTATATTATAATGGTTTAGTGATACAAGTCTTACTAATTAAACCATAAGTAGGCAGGGAGAAGAAGTGGATTCACACCTTTCCCAAGGATATTTGCACATAAGTTAATATAACAAATTCAACTTGAATTGCAACTTGGTTCTCTGCCTAACAACTCTGAGCCATTGCACCACCTGCACATCTAAGCTTACAGTGCCTAGTATTCCCAAGCAATCACCCATCTAGGTACTCACCAGGCTCGATGTTGCTTAAATCCCACTGACGATGTAACTGTCTTTCTTCTGATCTGTGTAACTCTATAATTCTACTGTCTTCCTCATGTAGAAATGGGGATTCTTAGAAGTCAGACAGTTGTTTCTTTTGTGTCCAGAGTAAGTGACAGCCATTAATATTCATTGCAAGTTATTGTCACCAACTCATGTGAGTAAATAAGACATGATACGAATAACAGAATAATAAATTGGGATGAAGCAATTAAACTAATTAACCTAATTTGCCTGCTAATTCCATATACGCTCCAATGGCTGGGCACTGTATACCTTCAAGATTAATAAGAATATAATAAATCATTAAATAGTAAATCTTTATTCTGGTTTCTAGCACCAATTTTATGTCTATAAATTATCTTTCCTTTCACCTGAGGAAAGTCCTTACAGTGATTTGTGTATTGATTTTAAAGGCCAGTAAAAATATATTCATTGCTCTTGAGGCAGCCAAAGAATGTAGCCTTATGGTTAACATTACCTTCAAACAAATTTCCTTGTTGTCATGCAACAGTTACATGAATTAACATACAACCTAACAAGGGTGAAGTGAAGTAACTGAAATAACACTGTGTCAAATTAAACCTTACTTAATAAATGATAACAACACATCCAATAAGCATAAAGGCTTGAGGGATTGGGTCAAAACTGACTCACAAGGAATTTATTCTTCACATGTTACTTCATCAAGATGATATTTTGCCAGAAAAGATTATGTGTAATAAATATCATGATAACACATTGTGGTTAACATGGTACTCTGGTAAATTAATTCTGTTATGTTAATTCCTTAGTAAACAGAATATACTTTCTTTTACTTTTCTTTTTTTAATACTTTCACTCCAAGCATGACAATAAGGCCATTAAGACTCAAGTTTTACTGTGAGAAAATATGAGAAAAAGAAAATATTAAGGAAAGAGCTCAATAAAAGAAGAGAAGTTAGGAAAAACATAACATAATGATTGACATTGCATTTAAATTTTTTAAGATCAAAGTTGACTAGAAAGCAACAATTCAGAAGAGAGTTCCACAAGCTAGAAATGTGAGAAAAAAAAACTAAAGTATAGAAATTATGGTTACATTTAGCCATTTCAACTGTAAAATGATAAGACACTGCCAGCAATCTAGTACTGCACTTAAATTCATAATGTCTCGGTACCACAGAGGAAAATTCATCAAAACAATACCCATGAAAGTGTTATATTAAGCATTTGGTAGTGAGAGAGAAAAGAATAATGAGGACTAAATTTCGAACAACATTTATTGTTGGTTTGTCATACAGAGACGTTGAAGGATGGGGGGAATGTCCGATTCAGTTGCTAGTCATCAAGATGGCAGTCAGGTATAAGGATAGTGCTGGGAGTTGATGTTATTCTGGTATGGGTTTGGTGTCAGGTCACAGGGTATGATTGGTGTGTGTCGGTTGATCAAGGTCACACTGGTAGTCCGTTTTCATTGGTTGGTAGGCCTGCTCTGTGGAACAGGGGTGATGTCGGATTGGCATGGTTGGTAGACCTGTTCTATTGAATGGGGCTGCAGTGGAGACTGTCAAAAGAATGGTTTGTAAATGAGTTGAGTAGGCTGAAATGACAGTGGTGGGTTGTATATTTGCAGAATTGAAGTTGCTTCTTTACAAAGTTAAAGTCACTTGTTTTACGTAATCAGAGTTTTGGTTGAAGAGCCATGGTAGCTTGGTTGTGGAGTCATAATTGTTGCTTGCAGAGTTGAACTTGCTTGGTCGCAAAATTAGAATGACTGCTTTCAGTGGTAGCTTAGTTGTGAAGTCAAAGACACTGCTCGTGAAGTTGGAGTTGCTGCTTGCAGGGTCATAGTCACTTACTTCCAGAGTTGGATTTCTTGAGGTGATAGTATTGGCGATGTGGAATACTTGTAGCTTGGTGTTGTTGATGTTGAGATATCAAGTTGGTATTTGCTGAGGTGACAGTGTTGTTGATGATGAAGGTTTGCAGCTGGATGGAGTCAAAGTTGAGATGTTATCAAGTCAAAGGTGGATAGCTGAGGTGGTTAGTCAACCCTGGGAGTGGTAGCAGTCATTGTGAGATGTGGTCATGTTGGGTAGCAGTAGCAGCAGTGCCCTGCGTGATGGCTACTGGCCCACTGAACCACATCTGCCTCTGGTTGTTCTCAGAGACTTGTTTTTAAGTGGGTCTGGTAGTCCCCAGGAACAGCTCTTTCTCCATTGGGGACATTCATGATTGGCCACTGCTGGAGTTCACTTCATAGACTGGATGTGATGTGTGGAGCCTAATGCACAGAAAAAAACTTTTTTATTTCATTTTTTGCCTTCAGTTCTTGATCCTGTTCTCCCACAAGTTAGGCTTTACTCAGCAGGAGCAAAAAGGAGGCACGGTGGAGTAATGGATAGCGGCTTGGATTGAGGAATCGGAGAGCTGAGTTCAATTCCAGTCGAATCCATTACATTTACTTACGTGCTAACACCCTTGGGAAAGGTGTGAATCCTCTTTCTTCTCCCTCCAGCTATGGGTAAATAGCAGGACAGACTGGGTTCTATAGCCTTGGATAGCAACTGGTCTAAAAGAAGGAAAACTCTGAATTCAAACCTGCTCTTAGATGAGGGTGAATGGAGTCTCTCTGAGCCTTGGTTGGCAATCCATTTAGTGATGGTGTCACGATAAAAACACCCTTGATAGCCCTAGCGAAGCATCAAGAATTCAGCTATTTGACAAGATTATGAACTACACCAATCAAAGTATTAGTGAGTTCAATCTCGGATGAGGCCGCAAGATGAGATGTTTCCTTGTAGATTGAATAAAGTGTTCAGTTTGGAATTCCCTGTAGGTTACCCAGATTGACATACAGCTGACTTGCACTGATGGTTTCAATGGTCAAAACAAAGATAAGGACAACAGTCTGCATGTAGTGTAAATAACGATTATTCCTCATCCCAGAAATTCAGACAGAAATTGAAGTCTAACGACAATTATACTCATCATGAAAGACAAAATTATGAAGACTAATCAGTTCCAGAAGTTCAAACCTAACCATAGAGGTTTCATTCTTTATTTTACACAAACACCCAATATGCTGCCATCTTTGCTTATGTAAATGCTGAAAATTAGTAGTAAATAATTGAATTTTTTAAGTTGCTGATAGAAAACAAATGTACGTGATTTCATTATGTCAATCATTGAATCAGTGATATTTTACACATTTTTTTTAATACTTGTTCATTAGCTTGTGTGTGTTTGTGTATGTATATTTAGTTAATGAGATATGCTAACAAAAGCATTTTATCTGAACCAGTTATAGGTGCTTGAATATAATCTTCTCCATTCCTCTGCCATCAGCAGAGTAAAGCAGCAAAGTAAGCTAGGCTCTCCGTTGACAATGAATCTAGACGAAGGGCAACTAAATTCAAACTCAGAATGGAATCCACTCATATCCCATGGGCAAAAATTTGTAGTGCTAAATTCTAGTGTAAAAGTATATACAGCAAAGTAGGATTCATGAGAGGAATATCTGGGTAATCCACAGGAAAATCATGACAAATATGGCAATTACACATACTTGATGTCACTGTCATCTTTGTGAAAAAGACTTTGAAGGGCTTCCTCCTTTAAGAGTAAGAAAGTGATAATGATGATGAATGTTAAAGAATTACTAAATACCAAATGATTCTGAACATATTTTTACTAATAAAATAGGAATGGCATAACTTATACTTTAAAATTCTTGTCAATGAGGGGTGCTGAAAAATTCTTCGCCCAACAAAAAAAAGTGTTTTAAAAAAAATTTCTGATGTTTGGTCATTTAGCCTGATTTTGAAAGAAGTGTCAGGTCGAGAACTTTTCAGCACACCTTTGTACATTTTCACCAGTGCAATTTATTTGATTTTCTTACTAATTCACTGGTTAGTTTTAAGATACATTTTCAAAATGAAACATTATTTTTATCTTATATCAAACATTGTTTTAATTTTTATCTTATAAAATAAAGTTTCTATTCCATTTTGCTAGTATAACAAACAAAATGCATTGAAGAAATCATTGGATTTGTCCAATGTTCATATTGCTTTTGTCAAGTAGTAAATATAGTTGCTTTGATGTCGAACTAGACAACTTTGTCTGGCACAAGCTCAAACATCACCTGTAGATACTTATTTGGCTAACGTTGTTGAAATTAATTACATTAATTATGCTCTGTATTCTGCACCATTTGGCAATGTTTCATAGTACAGACAAATATGTATATACACAAATATGTATATATATATATATATATATATATATATATATATATATATTTATTTAAGTACATTTTGTATGTATTTGATTGCCTTTCTTCACAGAACTTGTTTGTATACATGAGTATACATGTGTTTATATATATATATATATATATATATATATATGCTGAAATTTCTGCATGGTTTATGTGTATATGGAT
The DNA here is from genome assembly GCA_903632075.3 of Acanthosepion pharaonis. Taxonomy (NCBI): domain Eukaryota; kingdom Metazoa; phylum Mollusca; class Cephalopoda; order Sepiida; family Sepiidae; genus Acanthosepion; species Acanthosepion pharaonis. Next base: position 380,231 of record CAHIKZ030005512.1, on the reverse strand, counting down.
ATGAAAATGTCAGTATTTATTGATAAAAGGATATATGAGTGGATTATATATATAAATATATATGTGTGTGTGTGTGTGTGTGTGTGTGTGCACGCATGTACATGTATGCATATATATATATATATATATGGAAGGGTGAAAAATAGGAACACACTTTTTAACATGAGAAAAATATTCTTAGTGCAGAACCTATATATATATATATATATATATATATATATATTTAAAATAAATAGGTTCTGCAATAAGAGTTTTTTTCTCACATGCAAATATATATATGTATGTATATATGTGTGTGTGTATTCTTTTCTTTGATTTTAACTTGATGACTAATGATTCTCCCCTTATCTGTTTTTACAAACAATAATCATTGTTGCAAAAGAAACAAATTGAAATGTATATGTTTTGACATGGCAGTAAAGACATAAATTCAAATCTTGTTGAAAGCCTTATTTTTTCTTTCTTTTCAGACTCTGCCACTAACTTAATGATTAAATAGTAAATACACAAATATTTAAGCAAGGGTAGTGACCCTGAAGCCCTACAGAAACAATTAGGGTAGCATGATATGGCACATACTGCTCAAGACTACCATGATCATCACAGATGAAGCGAACACATCACTGAATTACCATTCTTACCTCTGGGGGTCCAAGCAGAGCCACTTGTGATTCTTCCTGTACACCTGGTAACTTTCAAGAATCTTCTTATTGTCAAATGACTCTAGTTTCAGCCAGTGCCTTGAGCACAGGGTAACTTTTCACTGCTTGTCAAATTGGAAACTGCCATATTAATATTCACAATACATCTGAAAGAGAAATGTAAAAAATTATGTGGCTGTTGTGTATTGTCTCTTGGGACAATAACCTAGTGGAGTGGTTCAGGAATTTGGTAACATAGTAATTGAAATTTCAATCCTTGGGCCAGGTAGCATGTACTTGTACTCAGTGGAAATGGGTTGAGCAATAACTGAGTAGTACTAAATAAGAATTAAATGAGATATCCTGAGAAATAGTCAGTAGACCAAGAATATTCTAGACCAATAAATTAAATAAAGAAATCAGTTTGAAATTCTCTGAAGGTTATCTAGATCAACATTCACCTGATAAAGGCCATAGTGTGCAACATCCAAAGTGTTGTTAAAACAACAACAAAGATACCCAAATGTAAATAATTATGTTGACTTATCTTCTATTTATGGCCCATTTAAATACTCGAGACAACATGTATATTCAAGTATTAACCAGAATTATTAATTGAGGATAATACTTTGTGTCTATATTTCTGAGATGAGGTATTACATACACTATTATTTTCTGTTAATTTCCCTCTCCAGATCTCCACTACCTTAACCAGGTATTGAACTTACACTCTTTGGGTCCTGTCACTGGATCTAACTAACGCATTTATCCACTGTGCCATGAGTGTGAGTTCAATACCCAGTTAAAGCAGTGGAGTGAGAATTAACAGGAGATAACTGATAAATGACATCCATTAAACATGGCATATGGAACTAGAACAGTCTACCCCAGTGACTGAAATAAAGGGTTCAGTTCAACATTCCAACCACCTGGAGAAGGCCGGATAGTACAACGGCTGAAACATTGTATTAAATATGGCGACAAAGATGAAGACAATAGTCCGAATAATGTAAATAGAATACTTTGTGAGTAATATATTTAATGAACTCTACTTCCCATTTCTAAAATGACATATGATGTAGGAATTCATAACTTATTTGAGGAAAGTAAAAATACAGTTTACTGTAATAACTTATTTAAATGGAAACCTCATAACTCTGAAAATTCAACAATGCTTCTTTGTGATTTTTTTCATTTTTTAATCATTTCATCCCCAGGGAAGGTGATACTGCCACTAAGATGCAGGAGATTACAGGGAATGAAAGAGAATCAAAAGACTTTAGTGAAAAGTGAGAAAAAGGGGGAAAAAGGACAATAAAGGAAGAGGTTTCAGGAAGACAGAAGATGGCGATAAGGCCACTAAGACAAAAAGGTTTACTGGGAGTCAAGGAGAATTAGGAGACTTTAATGAGGACAAGTGGGGAAAAGGACAATAAAGGAAGAGGTTTCAGGAAGACAGAAGATGGCGATAAGGCCACTAAGACAAAAAGGTTTACTGGGAGTCAAGGAGAATTAGGAGACTTTAATGAGGACAAGTGGGGAAAAGGACAATAAAGGAAGAGGTTTCAGGAAGACAGAAGATGGCAATAATGCCACTAAGACAAAAAGGTTTACTGGGAGTCAAGGAGAATTAGAAGACTTTAATGAGGACAAGTGGGGAAAAGGACAACAAAGGAAGAGGTTTCAGGAAGACAGAAGATGGCAATAATGCCACTAAGACAAAAAGGTTTACTGGGAGTCAAGAGAATTAGGAGACTTTAATGAGGAAAAGTTGGGAAAAGGACAACAAAGGAAGAGGTTTCAGGAAGACAGAAGATGGCAATAATGCCACTAAGACAAAAAGGTTTACTGGGAGTCAAGGAGAATTAGGAGACTTTAATGAGGACAAGTGGGGAAAAGGACAACAAAGGAAGAGGTTTCAGGGAGACAGAAGATGGCGATAATGCCACTAAGACAAAAAGCTTTACTGGGAGTCAAGGAGAATTAGGAGACTTTAATGAGGACAAGTGGGGAAAAGGACAACAAAGGAAGAGGTTTCAGGAAGACAGAAGATGGCGATAATGTTACATTTAAAGTTTGGAAGTGGCAGGGAAGTATGAGATTGGGAGGGAGTTCCATAAATAAGAAGTATGAGAAAAGAAACTATTAAAATAGAACATATGATTGCATTTAGCTAGTTCAACAGTAAAACAGAGAGACCTAGTTGCCAATCTAGTAGCAAACTTAACTTCATGCAGTTGTAACACTAAGGAGAAAATCTCATTAGAATAACTGACATGAAAATTTCTGTAGACTAGAGAGAAAGAGAAGCTACATTACACCAATAAGAAAGTGACTGAATTCAAGATGCTACATCAGGATTGATTATATTACAGATCCTTCTTTGTATTTTATCAAAGATATGGCACCAGTGTTCAATGCATGGATGAAGGGTAGATGCAATAAATATTCTGATGAGAAGAATTGTCAGGCATGACACAATGAATCAACTTTCCTAGCAGTCAATCTAGCAAGTGATTCGATATATAATCACTAAACATCATGTCAGTGGAAAACCCAAGCCTAAGAAGGTGCAAAGTATTCAGTTTTAAACAGAAAGTAGTTGACATTTTAAATAATATGAAAAAAATATATTATTAACAACTGTGGCAAATGTTCAGATGAGCTCCATTCTTTAGTTCCAGATTCTGATAGACTGAGTTATTTCCTTTATATTCCAATTGTAAGGATAAATTTACAGTTTTAACACCTTCAAAAGAGTTAATTGTTTTCTATCATCATTCTCCCTAGCACCTCCACTTACATTCATATCACACACCCCCATTCAGTAACCTTATGACTCTTGACCTTCGTATTATAAAAACAGTTAATTTATGACTGATTAAATGCACAATAATCCTAAATACTCAAGAATCTTACAAAACAAACTCGTAACATCCTTTCCACTTTGCAAAATAGACTGCAAAGTTTTCTTTCAGGATCACCATCAGGTGTTTTGTCATGTTCTTAATTTGTTATATCATCTACAGTCTTTCAGTGGCAATTTTAACTTTTGAGAAATAAACAACAGATTTAGGCAAACCAAATCTGTCCCCTAGCAGTTGACAGACCAGGGTGATGTGATGTTTTGTCATTAATGTGAATTTAATATTCACACAGTACACATATCCACTTTATGGTATATTGGGTTAACTTTCTTTTCCCTTACCCAATTCATATGCCACCCACTGGGCGAGTAATATAACCCTTAAAAGCCAATCAGTGAAATCCAATCGACACAAAGAACAGTTTCACAGGGAGATAAAGCAAAGAGAAGATACTTTCCTGTAAAACCCACGTTCTTACAACTTGATGTGCTGAACCTGTGTATAAAGAGAGCTTTTGTCAATTTTACTTTCTTTTTCAATGTCAGAGAGAAAGCATGTAAGACATTTCTACATATTATTAGTACGCTATCCTTCTGGAAAATGAAAACGTTATTTATGTTCTTCTGACTTCTCTTTAGTCATTTTTATTTTTCTATTTTAAATGTTTTGGTAAATATCTGCTTTTTACTGCCACATATTACCAAAGCAAACAACATATATTTGGTAAAACTAACAAGTGTTTAATTACTAACTTAATGAGATGGGCTGCCAGATTACATCAAGCTTACAGATAATTCTAAAGCTATTCAAAATGGCTAAATACTGGCCAGATAGACCTCACATATCTATGCAAATATGAAGTGGAAAGACTATACTGAATCCTTTTCTAGGTGGGCAGCTAAGAATGTTGTTTCACTGTGTCATGCAAAACAACATTTCTCTCCAGAATCTATCCTACATATCTGTAAGTTAATCATTCATTCATGCTTTGAATATTGCTGGTGCTCCTGATATATATTTAGAGATTATTAATAAAATCCAAAGACGAATCTGCAATATTACTGGTCCTGACCTGGCATCTTGGATTCAATCACTTTCCCACTGCTATAATATAGTTTCCCTGTATCTTTTCTGTAAATACTTTTATGGTAATTTTTTGGATGAACTCTTTGCTATGGCACCTGGTCTTTATGAATTTCAGTGCAGTTTCTAGATTAGCAACAAAGTCTCAGCATTTTACAGTTGAATTGTTCTCACACCTCAATAATGTTTCTGTTTTCTTATTCTTTCACACTCAGTAACACCCTTGTGTCTTAGTGGCTTTAATACCTTTCATAAGGTGAAATGATAAAAATATATATATATATATATATATATATATATATATATATGTAAGAACACAGAAGAAAATATATCTGTGTGATTATACTAGCTGTAACCTATAGGTAAATTGTGATATCACAGGTAGGATGTACAAAAAAGTGAAATTATCTTACATTTTGATTATATGCTGCAAATTTTGACAGTATGGTAGCTGAAAAGAGGAAATAATCTTGATTGTATATTTAATGCCAACTGTCGTAATGATTTTATTTCTCTTCATAACTTTCTGAAGCTAATGTGTTTCAATAGTTGCTCACTGACCTTTTCACTATTTCTCTTGTTTCTTATCTATCTTTAGAGATTTTCTGTATGAACAAGTAAAAATTTCATGATTAAGCACAAAATTTTGCAATTTTAGACCTAAAATTTGTTTTGACTAGTTTTAGAATTCAATCACTTTGCTACATATGCAGAGAAAATAAGGCAAGTATATGTATGAGAGTGATTGTATAAAATCTGAAATTAGTGTAAATATATGCGACAAAATACTTCACTACGATTGAGTAGTTTATATCAGAACATCTAGTCCCAATGTGAAACCAATTTTGTTGCAGGAACTTAAGTAATAACTTTCAAGAAACAATCCCAGCATTTTCAATTTAGCATATTTGTTAGTGACCTACTTTGTTTCCTGCCAAACTCAATCACACTTGTTCTTATACTGACACTTTCAAAAGATAAATTAATACTTTATCTCAAGATTAGAAAAAATAACACTCCTTAATCAATTTATATATATATATATATATATATATATATATATGTATGTATGTGGTGGGGGGGTGCCCACAACACCTACCTTATAAATGCACTTTCTTTTCTCTGACTTAATTAAACATTTTAAGTTATTGTATATATGACATGAAGGAGAAATCATTACTAATACTCACTTTTTGTGGCTACACAGTCTTACTACTTCTCTATATATGTATATAAATATGCACAGATACAGAGTTTATATTTATATATGAAATTGTAATATTTCTGTGCATATGTTAAAGCATGCATGTAATAACAACATTCCCTTTGAAGTATATGCCATTATTTTATCAAATTCAATGATATTAAACAAACCTATGTTAAAAGCATATATATATATATATACACACACACATATATATATATATATATATATATATATATATATATATATATATGTATGTATATATATATATGTATTTTTTTTTAATAGATAACTACAATAGCATTATTCTATATCATATATAATGACATATTACAATCTTATCACTAATGTGAATATCTTTTAGAAATGATATGCATACTTTTAAAATATATTCCTAAGTATATAATGGATATGTAACACAAAAGAAAATGGCTTATCTCCTAGCAGAAAATGGATTCAGATGTGTCTCATGTGTAATGTATCCCCAAAAGAAAATGGCAGCTTTACCAGTCACATATTTAAGAAAAGAAAGATCTCAGATTTGGATACTTTCACAAAGCTCTTTTTTGCACCTATGCAAATTTTGCCTGTCACTCAAGCTATAAAAAGTGCTTAATGATGTGACAGAGAAGTATAATTGTCATGGTGAACAGAAGACATGTGCGTTGGATTGTTTGACTTATGCTGTGCAATTTTGTGAAAGTGACACATTAGGGAACTTTATTCCAAGAAAGAAGAAACTGACTACAATATATTTTAAGATATACTATATTTACAGTAAAAATGATCAATATCAAGAAAAGAGTATGAGTATATATATATATATATATATATATATATATATGAGAATTAAGGATTTACTTTTAATCTGACATTTCCGAGCTGCTGGCATATTTTGTATAGAGAAAACATTAAAATTCCTTTACTTTCTGCCATGCAACAATGGCCTAGAGTTAAGATATCAAACTGGTGTCAAATCAGTCGAGTTTTGATCCTGTCTTGAAGCAATCAAATGTCTAGCCACACTGAGGAGGAAACTGTGTGTGGATGACTATATATATATATATATATATATATATATATATATATGCTCCCGGAAATTTGGTTGAGCTCTCTAGAAAGGGTTTTTAAAAAACATCAGCTCCTACTGCTCAAGTAAACTGAATTGAGTTCTCTGAGTTGCTGTCATATTTCGTATAGAGAAAAATGTTAAAATTCCCTTCCTTTCTGCCATGTGATGATGGCCTAGAGGTAAGCTAGGGCCTTGGTGACAGAGAAGACAAAAACTAGACTCAATATAGCACTGCTACTCACTCAGTTCCACAGCAATATTCATCCAAGTATTCAGATAGCCTCAGAACAATGACCCAAGAGCCACGACATATACCAGGTTGAGCAAGAATTTTTTTCAAATTTTCACTGATAATTCTAACTTCTATCTCAATGTTACATCATTAATTAGGTAAACTTGTCCAATAATTGCTTAGTTATTTATTCTTTATTTTCATATATATAATATATAAATATTAATTGCTTATTCTTTATTATCTGGCTTTGGTGGAGAAAAAATTGCAATTAGAGCCATTTTACACTAACTGTAGAAAAAGGACAAGTGTGCAAAAGAAATTAATGATGTGGAAGGTCCAAGAACTGTTAATGAATATGTTGCAAAAAAGTTGTTTAGACATTTCAAAGAAGGTGACACCAGCCTCAAAGACAAACCAAGTGTTTTGGAAGAGGAGGCCTTGCTTCAAATGGTTAAAGAACTGTTGGTTCCAAAGCATGTATGAATGATGCATGCTGGAATTTCTTCCAAGCCAATAAAATTAGCAGTTTCTCGGTTTCATCTGACTCAATCCGAGTCTGTCTTGAAGTCAAAACACTACATTTGCTTATCTGAATTTACTCTTGTGTGTCAACCCCAATTCTGAGTTACTGAAGTTTTTGCCATATTGCTGTTGATTTGCCTTGTATATATTGCTTGCTTGCTTATATTATTTTTTGCCCTATTCTTTCCTTTTTCTTGTTGTTTATTGCAAACTTTGTCAATTCTTTTTGTTGGACAGTTCTGTCATTTATTTACATTTAAATATGGCCATTCACTTTACTCAAACATTGTAAGCAAACTTTAATCTTTCACAAAGCACAATCAACACCTCCCTAAGCTTGGCCTTGTGAAAAGCTGTCAAGAAGTTACTCATGATGTGACCAATGACCAGATTCAACAACATGTGAAGAACTGCTGACAAATACTCAAGAAGCTCGTTTTTAGCATCAAATTTAACTGGGGAAGAATATTAGATCTATTTTCATAATCCAGAAGGTCATATTGTGCGTTTGGTGGAATTTTGGGGTGTTGTTGCATTTTGAGATCATCATACTCTGAATGATGACCTTTATGCTCAACAACTGCAGCAAATATATGATGCTTTGAAGGCCCACTACCCAGTATTGGTCACTCAAAGACACACACTTTTACAGCATGACAATACCCCAGCACATATTGTCAATGTGATCAAATGCAAACTTTTGGAACTTGTGGGGCTGGAAGTGCTGCCTCAACCTGCCTACAGTCTAGATCTTACTGAATCAGATTACCTTCTTTTCTGAGCCATGGCTCATTTTTTGTGTGGTTGGAGATTCAACAATATGGATGAGGTTGAAAACTGGCACATTGAATTTTTTCCCTTCTAAACCAGCCAAATGGTATAACTGTGGAATTGAGCTACTGGCACAACAATGCCAACAGACAATTGAATAGGATATGGATTTATTTTGATGAATAAGGTTTTTTTTCTTATGTAATTTGTCTGAACTATTAATTAAAGCATGAAATATAAAAAAAAGAACTTTTGACTTAATTTAGTATATATATTTTTTTTCTGGGGAAATTCAAGTCTCAATCATCAATTTTTTTATTCTTTAGTCAAGCTCAGTTGATACCATAGAGTCCCCAAATCTATACTGCATTCTGAAGCCATAATCCATTCAATGGCTCAGTAGTATGTGCTCGCATCAAGACTATTTACCCAATATCATACATTCTCTGCTGACGAGAGAATTATGTCTACCAAAGTCAAGATTTAAACAAAGGGTTGTGAGGAGAAAGAAACTGGGCCTGGACAAAAGTTTGCTTTTGCCTGCTCCACAGTGCATTTACTTCTACCTGCAATAGAGTGAGACTTATTTTTTACCACTTGCTTTTAATAAAAATTGTTGTTCTATTTTAGTTCTAACTTAGGATGGGTGATTTGTCTCTTCATTCACCCATAACATATTTCTACACTGTCTGGGTCTGGATTTGAACAAAACTTTTAGGGACCTAGATAAGCTTTACTTGCATTTTTATCTACAGGAAAATAGTGGGTTTTGATATAAACTCACAATCCAATGTTCATCCTTTTCTATGAAACAAGAAAAAATAAAAACAAAAGTATAATTGCAACAACACCTGGTTTCCAAAATATTTCTATGGTCATAGCTCAGACAGTGGAAAAAATAGTCATCAAAAAAATTATCAGTTAAAATATGTTCTTATTTTAAGCTTAAAATTTTCTTTCATGTGTCATATTTCAGCCAAGATTTAAGACATTTTAACTAAATCAAAACTGGATTTTTCAGCAGAGATCAAGAAAATAACAAACACTGTAGAAAAATCTTGAACAATAGAATGCAAATGGATTCTAAATTTTTATAAAAATCCATCAAAAACTATCAAAGTAAACATAACAGATGAAAGAATAAGAAAGTGATACATTACTGCTATTATAAACAGATTTTGAAGTGTATCTACAGGAAGAAGGTATGGCCAATGTGTCACCCTTATCTCCAGAAATGGCATAAATAAAGATGGAAGACTTTGAGGAAATAGAACTACTGCTACAAGGCCATATATCTAGCAGAGATATGGAGATGATACATTCATACTCTGGCCTCAACAGAAAAATGTGTACATGCTGTTAGACCAAGTGAACTCTATCATCCTCAGTACTGATGACCATGGAGAAATAAATGAATACTGAATTTTTTCTTTTTTTTTAATTGGTATCACTCCATGCAAAGCAGTAAAGCCACTAAGACACAAGGGGTTACAGGGTGTGGAAGAATTAGGAACAGAAACATTAATAATGAGTGGAAAGAGAAAAAAGTAATCAAGAGGGCAGCAGATAGTGTTTGGCATTGCATTTAAATTTTTGCAAATTAAATTTGGTTGGAAAGCATGGAGCTGGAAGGAATGATACAAGCAAGAAGTGTGAGAAAAGAAACTGTTAGCATAGAATTTACAGCTACATCTAGCCAGCTCAACTGTAAATTGATGAGATCTCAATGCCAGTATAGTACTGTGCTTAAATTCCTAAAGTCAAGGATACCATAGCAAAGAGCTCATCTAAACAATTACCATGTAAATATTTATAGAAAAGTCACAAAGAGGCAACCTTACAGTGGTGAGAATATGACTGAAGCCAAGATGCCAGACCAGGACCAATAATATTGCTGATTCTTCTTTAGATCTTATCAAGATGTTCAAGATAAGCAGCAGGGGCACTGGACCTTATGTGGCAGCAGTATTCTAAGCATGGATGAATAGTAGACTTATAGATATGTAAGATAGATTCTGGAGAGAAAAATTGTTTCACACATGATGTACATAGATTCACAATATCTATATCTTACAAACCCACTTTGCACTATAATCCTTGGGAATAGGCATGAATCCATCTTTTTTCCCGTCTCCATCTATGGATAAAAATAGAAAGGGCTCTCTCCTGAGTAAGCTACAACAAAACAGTAGCATTAACTAACATGGTGTTGCTGCAGTGCTAAGCTCCATGGGAAGTCTACAAGTTTCAAGAAGATACACCACAAATCAGCATTTACTGTCATTATCTAAACCACAATTCCAACCAGCCATATAACACAGAATGGAGGATTATTCACTGCTTATAACACAATGTAAAACATACATCATGAGAATGTTTTTTGTAATAACATTATCAGTAATATTTCAGGAGTTTGATATTCATTCTCATGATTATCAAATTCTTTAGAGTTTTGTATTCATATTTTTGTCGAAATGAGAAGCACAAGAACTGCACAGGTATTTGTGATCAGTGTTATTGATTTGCGGTGCATGATTGGGAGGCTGATAAATTCAATTTCCATCTTAAGAATAAGTGAAAACAATTTTGTTTGATCCAGATATGGCACCTGAGACATGAACACGTTTGTTCTGCCGTAACAATAAGACGTAATTCGAATTCTTTCATTCTCACTTAAAGCAACACTCATGTTAGCACAGTCGTTGATAGGCTCATTTCACAAGCCATTGATACTTAAGAAATATGACCTTATGCTACAGTTGATAATAGCCAAGAAATATAAATTAAAAAGATAACAAAAAAAAAGTCACCCATATCAATGGCACATCAACAATCGTCTTAATATTACTATTTCACTTTAATGGTGACATTGTCATTTTCGATCACGTTGTCAAGGTTTCATGACTAAAGTAGGATATGACAAGAGAACAGATTTAACAAGATGTCACATTACAAGCAGGCTGTCCACAAAATAAGTATGTAAGGGCAGGGCTGGTGCAAGGGTCTTGTGCCCCCACCTTATCTATGATACACTTCCCACTCTACAATATTTCAATTTTCATAAGGTAATATTCATATAAAATACAAATTGTATTGTAACCTAATTATGTACAATATTGGACCACATGCAATATACAGGGTGTTCCAGCTAAATCTGGCAGATTTTTTTTAAAATGGAAAACAAAGTGAATATCTAAGCCAAAAACCAATTTATTGGTAAAATAGAAAAGTGGCATCCCAGTTATGAAAATCAATAGACAATTCACTCAAAGAAGCCACCCTCAGCAATTACCATGACCTCACTCTAACTCCAGAATCTGACACGTGCGGCCTTCAGGATCTCCCTAGGGAAAGCCTCAAATGCCTCCTTAATCCTGTCAATCGGCTGGGCCTTGGTATTACAGGCACTGCAGTTGCTGTCTTTCTCAACTGTGCCCCATACATAATAATCCATACGATTACAATCAAGGAAGTTAGGGGACCAGACATTGGGACTGGTGAAGTCATAAAAATTATCTAAATTGTTATCAGTTCTGTGACAGATACAGAATTTGAAATATCTGGGAAGTGTTCTACAGGGAACAGGAAGTGTGATACTGAGATCCAAAGATGTTTTGGGATGGCCAAAGACACATTCTAAAAGCTAAGCAGAGTATTAAGAGACAAGATAATTTCATTGGAAACAAAGAAAAGAGTATTGAACTGTTACATGATATCTGTCCTTCTGTATGGCAGCAAATTCTGGACAATTTCCTCAAAGATGAAGAAGACACTCAAACCAACAGAAATGTGGTTCTACAGAAGGATGCTAAGAATACCATAAGCCAAATATGTGAGCAACAACAAGGTTTTGGAGAGAGTTGAAACAAAGAGGAAACTTATAATCAATATCAGGAAGAGGCAGTTGAAATTTCTGGGACACATAATGAGGAAAGAGGGCTTGGAAAATCTGATACTCACAGTACAGATAGAGAGAAAGAAGGACAGGAGAAAGCAATGTGTGATTTACTTAATGAGCTTGAGCAAAACGGATAGCAGAAAAGGGTTTGGGAGAAATAACAAAAAGACAAAACTTATTAAAAGCTACAAGGGCAGGAAGATGTAGAGGGCCATGACCGCATATGTCTTGAAAGGACATGGCACATAAAAGAAGAAGACTCTTGGGGAGCTGGTGTAAAAAACTCATGATATATATGCAGTTTCTGGCAAAGTTCATTGATTTTAAGAGCAAAAACCTTTATCACAAGGATGCTTTGATGAAAAAAGTCATTCCTTGGTTTTTATATATATTTGCTTTTTACAAATTTATTTTATTACCTACTCTGTTTCACATATTTTCTTTTAATTGGTATCACCCCAAGAAAGGCAGTAATGCCACTAAAACACAAGGGGTTACAGGGTGTGGAAGAATTAGGAATAGAAACATTAATGATGAGCAGCAAGAGAAGAGAGTAATCAGGTGGACAGTAGATAGTCATTGACATTGCATTTAAATTTTTGCAGATTAAAGTGGGCTGGAAAGCATGGAGTCAGAAAGGTGTTCCACAAGCGAGAAGTGCAAGAGAAGAAACTCTTAGGATAGAATTTATGGCTACATCTAGCCAACTAAACTGTAAATTGATGAGACCTCAATGCCAGTCAAGTACTGCCTCCCTTGTCAATTTTATTGTTTTCTTCTTATTACTGACATTATTTAATCTAAAGTTGTCATGAAGAGAGAAGATGGTGCAATGAATAACAGCTCAGAATGAGAAATCCAAGAGCAAAGTTTGAATTTCAGTTGCTTTTGTTACATTCACATACATGCAAATAGCCTTGAGAAAGACATGATTCGTCTCTTTTCCTTCAGCTATGGGTTGAATAGCAGGATAGACTGGACCCTATAGACTTGCTTGGCTACCAGTCTACTGCAAAATGAAATGGAAGCCTACTGCTGGAAATCTTCTGCCTAATTGGAATAGACATGATCTCCCAAGTGTATATCATGCATGGCATTTGACTTTTTGGAATTTAAGATACCATAGGTTAGGAAAGAGTAAATGAATGAATAGGGTTTTTGATACTTTAATTTTTTTTTAATGCTACCTCCCTTCAGGGCATAAATAATTATGATTCTCTTCAGATCCTTTTATTATATGTGAACTGCCATGTTTTCTTGAAGTTTGGAATTCAAAATTCTCCTTCTCATACTGGTTCCTACCCAATGACAAAGAACTTAGCCTACCCTGAATTTTAACCCATAACTGGATGACAAACAGATAGATTCATACCCTTCCTAAGTGCATTTGTTGATTGGTTGATTGATTTTGTTTAGCAGCATATCAACTTCTATGTTATTTAATGCCAAAATCTAAATATTTTGAACACAATTTTATGGCTTCAACTACAGATAAAATGTATTGTTGGTCATTTTGCTTTACATATGTACTGTTGGCCATTTTACTCTAAATAAGAATTGTGGGTAATTTTACTATAAATGTTGGTTGGTTGATTTTGTTCAGCAGCATACCAACTTCTATGGGTTATTTAATGCCAAAATCTAAATATTTTCTATGTAATTTTTTTCTTTTAACTACATATATTTTGTATATAACTTTATACTTTCAAGGTAAAGGTATATTTTTTAGATATATAGTTTGTAGATTGTTAAATGTATTTTTGGTAATTTTACTATAAAAATGTATTTGTTTTGTGCTGCATCGATTGTCATTTTGCTATCAAAATGTGTTGTTGGTCATTATGAAAATGTACTGTTGATTTTTGTTTGGAGGTTCACTATTTGCCTATAGCTGGGACTCTCACAGGTGCTACCAATCCTGATCAGGGTGGACCTAGGAACAATGGCGGTTGTCCCACACCCCTCAAATCCTCCAGTTTTCCAATCAGAGGCCTTGCTGCTGGATGTAATTTATCATCATACCCTGGGACAAGAGGGCATTTGTGTGAATTGGTATGTGCAACACACTAAGCTGCCTTTTAAACTTGGCTATAGCCAATTTTACTTTCCATGCTGACAATCATTACAATACCATATGCACATTCTGTATTGAAAAAAAAAATTAAATTTTGAGTAATTTTATTTTAATTTTAGTTTTAAAATGTCTGTATTTCTCTGCTGGCACCTACTTGAATCCAAAGTTCTTCACACCTACGTGAGAAGTCCAAGATTTTGGCATCAGTTCTTTCATTTTCATTTTTTATGTCTGTGAACTGGTAGTGAAAAGAAGGTTCAAAAGTTATAAAGGGTGGGTGCGGATATTGAATGCTATAAAATCAAAAGCTACTTAAAAAAGAATTTTGGTTATTATTGAAACATTTACATTTTCATTCTTGGAGAGTCAAATTCTTTCAGACTAAAAACTGAAAAACCAAAGAAAATTTCACATCAACATAAATGTAAGTGTATTTTTCTTTTCTTTCTGTTAACTCTGTTTTAAAGAAATTTAAAATGTCTTAAGAAAAAAATGAAAATCAATTGCTAGCAATTTTTATTTTATTAATCTTTGTTTCATATTTAAAATTATATTTGTTAATGTAATGTGAAATTTTAAATTGTTTTCTTTGTAGAAGTAGATGTTTCTTCTAATTGTAGGAACTGTTGGATTTTCTTACCCATTTCACTTGGTATTCACCCAAATTTTGGATAAAATTGATTGTTGGTCTTAATTGTATTTCTTGTACTGGAATAAAATTCTAATTTAGATTTTAAATTGTTGAGAATCTAACTTTAATTCAATGTACTAATCATTTTTATATATGTTAAATTAGAATTTTTTGTCAGGACAAAAATACCATTTCACACCATGAATCAATTTTATCCAACTTTTGGGTGAATACCAAGCAAAATGGGCAATTAAATCCAACGATCCCTATAGTACAATTGAACCTCTTTTATTACATTTATTTTTATGAACTTCTGAACCAAATTGCAAATAAGATACAGCAACAAATGTCTCATTAAAGTTGAGCTAAGTATTATTATAATTATTATCTATATCTTGCTTTTATTTGTACAGTAAAAACAAACTACTATTAAATATCTTTTATTGACAGTACAACCAATATAGCAATAAACAACCAAATCCTTATAATTAAAATAAAAATGTGAAACATCTTTGGTAGCATAAATAATTATGTTATGCAACCATCATATAAATTTGGGATGCTAACGTGGTGGCCATTTCATGCAAAAAAAAATGAGGACTCATTTTAAATCATTGTTGTTCTAACTTCCCACAAAGTTAGGTGTACTCATACAAAGGAAAACAGTAAACAAGAGCTCAGAATATCTGTAAGACAATATCCACCACTAAAATAAGTAAACTTTATTTGTGTATAGTGTAAGTATGAAACTTTTAATAGAAAATATTTGATTTTTGGTCATTAATTTTCTGCACATTCTATTGAATGCAAAATCCAAACCTTCCATTTTACTATTTATTATTAATAGTAAGTAAACCTGATTTTAGTTAATTGTTAATAACCAACAAAAAATTCAAGAATTTCAAAACAAACTTAATTTTAATTAAAAATTGAAGTGAAATATCTTTTAAAAATTAATCTTTCAGCTTATTTTTTTGAGACCACAATAGTTTCTCTTTTTGTTGCCATATTTCACAACAAAACTTTCTTAAAAGATTTTGCAAAGTAAATATTAGACAAGAAATATTTATGCAAAATTTTATCTAAATACTATTGAGTTGAAATTGTTTTTAATTTATTTTTATCAACTGTCAATTATTAATTTTTTTTTCCTGTAGTTTAGTGTTAAAACAATAAAATACATTTAAAAAATATTTTTCAAAGCAAGCCATTTATTTTGTCAACCTTATTTATAATCTATAAATAAATAAAATTTGTCAAATTTGTATAATGTGTTAACAATTTTATTTAAATATTCCCTCTGATTATGACAAAACTTTGTGAACAATGGATCTGTTCAAAAGAAAATAAACTAAGTATGTGTTACAGTTTTGTTTGTGGCAGGGGACGAGGGTATCAGTCATAATCCTTGCCCAACGCTCAGCTAGACTTATGCATGCCACTGACTTTATGAATAGTATTATATATTATTAGTTTTATTTTTGAGCATTTTTTTTTTATTTGAATTTCAGTTTGGAAATAAATTTCCATTTCTAAGTTTTTCCTTGAGAATCAAAAACAAGAAGGAAACATAATCCTCTGAATCTCCAATTAATATCTAGAAATTGACTCTCCAAACAGAAATTGATCTAGACTTCAACTGAGATTTAACAAATGCTGCTGTGGCTAATCTGACACTTCATTCAGCTATTTTCTACTAAACTGTATATTTTCATTCAAGCAGGATACATAAATGAGTACCTTTTTATTTTTTTTTTTAGATGAAGATTTTAGCACTGATTTTTTCTGTTTTATTATTACTTTCATTTGTTGAAGAGTCTATCAAATCTGAATTAATAGACTCTTCAACCACTTTATTATGGCTTCACTTTCTGAGTGGAGATTTTGGAGAATTTTTCCTCTCTGTTGAAGGCTCCCAGATAGTTAACAAGGCTTATCTGAGAAATGCATGCTTTTCCACATCAACTACAAAAGAGGGCTTTATGACTGCCAGAGATTTCTATCTTGCAGTTTTATCCATTTCTTTTTTTTAACAGCTTGAATCTGCAAGGGAAAGATTAACCTTGCACCTTCATATCATACTGTCTTGTTTCTGTTTTCCCATTGATGGTGATTTAGTTCACAGGGTCTTTTTCAGGGAATCTTTACAGCTCTTCTGTGGAGTCCTACTTCTCCATCAACTGAAGGTTACTTTCATGAATAGAAGAAAATAAGAATCAAGAACCTCAATATTACAGATGAAGTTGCTCTCATGCACTTTTAGAATGATATGCAGACATTGTTGATGGAAATAATTTAATAAGAACTGGTGGTGCACATGCTGGTATATGACACAAGATTCAGCATTATCTAGCAGAATGATGGATATGGAGACACTAGTTTTATGTAGTTTACTAAATTTACCAATTTGCTTTGGCCAGTAACAAAACCACTTGAGTAAATATCACAAAATTAGAAATAAAAAATATATAAAAAGTACTTATATAAGACTTGAAATCACACCTCAGAAACTTCCCTTTCTTGGATGATAACTTAACAATTTCAACAATGAAATCTGGACACCTAAGACGGACATAATCCTCTTCCTTAGCATTTCATCATTGAGTAAAAGAAGTGTTAAGCTAATTAATGTTTTTAGGTGAAGTATTTTCATTAATATTCTTATTTTATTAATGGTTTTTTTTTAAATTTCATAACTAGTTTAGAAATAATACTGTGATACAGAAAAACAAAATGACAACAATTTGGAAACAAAGCCATGGAAAAATGACCACAAACAAAAATATGTCCAAATGCTCAATTTGCAAACTAATGATTCAAAGATAAATTTAATATAAAAAGAATGATTTGTAATTGTTTGAAAGATTTAAGATTTAATCATTTTCTCATTAATCTATTTTAATCTCTTCACATTATTATAATCTGACTGTTTTGATGCAAGTATTTTAAAGTTTTAAAAATGACTGTGTGATTTGCTAGACACCATTGTTCATGAAAGTGCCACAGAACTTGCCAAGTAATTCTCTTTGCTATAGTAATATGCTGCAGGCATCATGATGAATGTTTATCTCTGACACCATAAGTTTATCTGCCCACAAATTATGATATGTCTTGATTGAGTCAAGGTAAAAAAATAAAATCAACAGCAGTGAAATAACCAAATAAACAAAACTGACAAAAACAAGTCCATCTATGAGAGAGACAAAAAGAAACAATCATGATTTCAACAAGATATGAAATATATTAACAAAAAATAAAAAGACACAAGAGCCACTCAAGTTAGTAGGCTACTGACTGTGGTTGTTGCAAGGGTTTAAAAGGGGGAACGTAGAGGTGCAAGTTATGAGGATATGTAGGATAGATAACAGTTGATCCTAAACTTGAATTGGTTAAAATCATAGTGATTGCAGAAATATCCTTTCGGTAGTCTGTTCCACATTGCAACCATTTTGAGGAAGAAACTGATGGAACAACTTTCTCCTCACCAATGGAATAAAAAAGGAATGAGGATGAGTTGACCCTGTGTATGTGTCATGGCAAGTCATCACTGTGAAGGTCTGGTCTATAACTAAGTGATGTAGCTCATCTGAACATTTGCCATCGAAATAGCAACAGAGTATTGAGAGGCTACCAATGTTTCATTTGTGGGAAAGGGGGGGTGTAGGGTGGAAATTCAAATAAAAAAAGTAGTGGGAAACTAATAGGGCAATAGTTAGAGGGAGGGTCAGAAGGTTCTTCAGAGTTTGTAAAAACAGGGACCACAGATAAGTAGATGAACAGAATTTAACTTGGTATTTCCTTGCTGGAATGAAAGCATTGATGCTGGCTTTCACCCAGGAGAAAGCCTCAGACACACATCATTGAACAGGATTATTAAAAACTAAATTCCAATGGATGTACAAAGGAAATCATGGAAGAAGTCCCAATCTGCTCACTGAGAACAGAAAGATATTCTGTCAATAGGAGGTTCTTAGCTAGTGGGGGAGTGGAAAGAAAGGTTTACAGACACTACCTCATGATCAGAGCTGTCAAGAGGGCAGAGCTTCATAGTATGACATGAATCCATGATAAAGGTAAAAAAGAGATCTGGAAGAGAAGTATGTCCATCGGGGTTACTGGGGAAACATGTGGGGAAGTCCCTGACTTGCATGAGGGACTGAATGATTGAGAAGTTCAGAATTTGGATGCCAGTGAAAGTGTTTAAGCCACCTGGCATGCTAGGCATTGAAGTCACCGAACACAAATATATTTGCAAATTGGTTATAAGATAGGCCTTGTCTATATTATCAGAAATACTATCTATTATGCAACAGTCATGAGAAACAGAGACACATGTAAGAATAGTCTGGAGATTCAAGTTACCTAGCCAGTGGGAGATGTTGATGGACATAACCTCCCAGGCCATACATGTGGACAATGAGTCCATACTGCAGAAGCTGGTAAAAATACCACAAATGTTGGAGAAAGAGAGGTTTAGAGGTTTAGGTGTTTTTGGTTGAACTGGTTTAGTTTTATATCTTTGGTTGATTATAGTCATGGTGTGTTATTTTAGTAAAGAAAAGCCTAGGGTTGTAGTAGCAGTTGGTCATCTAATGTAATATGTGCAGGAAGGAAGCTGGCTCAGACTGTAACATAGTGTGGGCTTGGGGTTGCAAGGACACCTTTCCATGTGTGACATTGCACTGCAAGAACAATATTATGTGATTGTTGATCAGAGCAGCCTCTCAAGATGTTACACAAGAGTTTGGGTTATCGGGAATAGCAACCAAAAAACTGCCAACCCAGCACCCTCAGTATGAAGAGATGTACCCACCATCTACACATACCACAAAAAAATTCATGACAGCACTATTAGTAAGAAAAAAAAAAAGAAAGGAAATAAGCAATGATGAGCATCTACTGGACTGGGCTCTATAAATTTCATCTGAAAGTAGCACTGGCTGCTTGGTCATTGAATGTCAATATTTCCTTATAAGGCAACAGCTAATATCATCATTCTCAAAGAATTTTGTTTTTTGTTCATCAGTTTCAAGTGTCATGTGCATTTTCTTGTGACAGTTTGTATTTAGCACAAAGAAAACCATAAGTCTTTGAAAATGGCTAATGATAGCTTGATGTACTCAGTGAACAATTTACACTTAAATATGTATATGAAACAAAATATTTGATCTGAGGAGTAGAAAAGTAAATCACAAAAAAAGTTTTGTTGGCCTTTGACCAAACATGTATAAATGAGTAATTGCTGCAGAGAAATTTATGTCGATAAAATTTTAAAAGTAGAATAGTTAACTCATTGTACATTTTCTCAAGAATGATTGTTTCAAAGTAAAATAATTCAGCTGAATTACAGGCAACACCCTTCTCTTTAGATTCCTTTAATAAGATCCTTGAAAAGGTTTTATTGATTATTTATATCTTTTTCAAGCAATATGCCTATTTTTCCAATTGTGAAAGAACCACAATGTTTGACTCAAAAAGATAGGTTGTTCTCAAAACATCAAATAAAATTTACTCATGTTTCTTTCTGTCCTGCATTTTTCTTTTTTTTTTTTTTTGAACAGATAAAATAAATAAAAAAAGTTTGTGATTCGATTGAGATTAGGGGGGAAAAATCCCTAAATAATGTGGTCTGCCTTTTAATATATGGAACTCAATATTAATATAAGAATATATCTAAAAATAATCAATAATTTCCAATACCCACATGCAGTCAGCCTTGAAAAGCTTTAAAGTTATATCCAATATGTGAAAGTGATTTGGTTTGTCTGTTCTTAAAAAAAAGTCTACATTTGAAATTTTCTCTGACTTGCCCAAGTTACATCCCTGTTTATAGATTTCACAATGGCAGTTTTTACTTCTTTTGCTTCCTCTACAAAAATGTCATAATTCTACTTTAAATTATAAAATAAAAGTTATTTGTTCATAAAACGATAAGCCAATATCAATATAACAATTCCTTGTCATATTGTGGATAATTTTTAAAACAGCATATTGTATCCAAATGAAAGTAAACCTGTATTGTTGACAATCCAAATAATATAAATATATTGGGTCAGCAAATGAATGTTGGGTGGCCTTGCTGATATCCAGCGGTAACTACCTGATAATTTATTTCAAAGAAAAAGAAAAATGGCTAGGGGGAAGTTAAAAGAATGAAAATAAGAATTTATTTCCTAAAATTAATATTTGCCAAAAAAATATAAAGATATGTTACATGTTTTCTTTCAAAACCTTTTTATGACTCAGCAGATGTTATAAGGGCCTGTCTCAACTAACAAGTCAAGAACCTATCACGTTGCAAAGACATGTCTCTGCTCACAAGTTCATCATGTTACAAAGTCTTGTCTCTACTCACAAGTCAGGTGTACATCATGTGGCAAAGACATGTCTCTACTCACAAGTAAAGAGTCCATCATGTTACAAAGGCTTGTTTCTACTCACAAGTCAGGAGCACATCATGTTGCAAATCAACTTTAAAACAGAGCTCAGCGGTTTGTCCATTAAGAGTTGTGTAACTGGCCATGTATGTGATATACTAACTAGGAAAGGAGAGGAAAGTTATCCCATAAAAAATGCAAGTTTTTTTATTTTTGGATTACCAAGAAAAAAAGTCACAAGAGAGAATGTGATTAACTGAATTTATTTTTGAAAAAGATTCTGCCTTTTATAAATGGATAGCATTTAATAAGGAAATGCTGTCTAAGTAGCTAACCAAATGAAATCTTTCAGTTAAATTCCATGGGGATATTAATGGGACCAGCATAAACCACACAAATTAATTACCTTATTATTTTAGTTAATATGCATTCTTTTTCATTTAGCTTTTTTTATTTTTACAAAAATAAGTGTTACTCTGTTTTTTTCTTCTCTTTAACCAGTTAAATACAGAATACATTTTGATGATAAATAAATAATAAGTCAGTTTTTGAATATTTTTCCAGTAAAAAATTTTAAAAAAAAACACCAATAAGGAATTTAATTTCAACTTCAAAGAAAAATATAATAACGGATATAATAAAAATTATTTCTTAATCTAATTTAAATGAAAAGAGATTTTTCTATTCTGCAAAGGTTATACATTTTGATGACTTTTTCACATAAACTAAAATTGTTTATCTCCATTGAAAGTCACAAAGACTTTGAAGGGAAATAAATGTTTTTCAAGTCTGTCAATTCTGAGATTTTCATTTTGGCAAATTGACAGTTTGGATTTTATATTAATTCTGCCTGTTTATCTTTTTATCTTATTTACTAAAACTCACAGAAGTCATGGTAAATCTCTCCAATTCTGGAATGTAATAGAAATTCATTCATATATTTTAATAATGCTTACAAAGAAAATCAAATATTATCAAATATGAACTTATAATTCTGATGAATAAAAAAAAAATTACTTTCAGCATCCAAGAACTTCAAAGATAAAATTATTTTTGAAAAATATCTCTTTTCATCTTCCTTCTTATTCTTCCCTAATTAACCAAATTATTTAAAAGATTTTTAATATGTAAATTGCCATGAGGACATTAAGGTGACCAATATGAACTGATCTATTCCTTTTGCCAAGATTGTTGCTGTTGTAATGGAATGTCCCACTCTCCCTATTGCCTATTGTGGACTGACTATATCAGTAGATATAAACAGTAAGCACAGGACATACCTGGTGAACTTGCTTCAGAAATTACTAGCTTGTTATCTGATTCCCTGTCTTTGAGTAGTGTATTCTCTTTTACAATAAACCTCTCTTTCATCTACACATGTGTTGCTGTTCCTTTCATTACCTGTTGAAACAAATAAAATATAAACTTACAGAATATATCACTCATTACCAATTGGATGGTTATAAGCTTTGTTAAAACAATTGAAAAAAAATTAGATAAAGAAATTGTACATTAACCAGTCATGGATAATAAACTTAGTTATGTTGTTCATTAAGCTGATAATCCAATAGAGCTCACATTCATTTGCTTCTGGCTTCTGAAGCAGTACTACACAGATGGATCTACTAATGTCTTCTGGTATGTTATCATTCTTTGTATTCTTCTTTGAAGTAATGTTTTGATCTTGGAAGTTTTTCGGTAGTCTTTCAGCAAGACTCTTTTGGGTCACTGCAAGGCTCTAACAATAATTGCTATAATTGCCACCTTCATTCTTGAGTAAATCTAGTTTTGCATACTGTTGAAATGTCAACAATGCCTACCTGAAAATTCTTTTCTTTGTTTATATTGGTTGGCTTGCCTTATGTGATTACTTTGAATTACAAAGTCCCAAAAGTGTTTAATTTTTTATTCTTTAGGACAGCTTAAACTTAAGCAGTTGGCATTGAAGTAAATACTTCAAATGCATTGGTGTATAGTATTAGTTATAACAAATTTAATGTAGAAGATAAGGAAATTGAAAATAGCATAGGCTGCACGAGGGATAGTTTTGTCCAGCACTGCTAGATGCTATAAAAATAAAATATTATTCTAAAACATGGTATGTACTTATATAGCCTCATCAGATCTAAATTCATATATAGATATCACATATGGGGTTCAATTTGTTCAGAAATATCTAAAATGTCAGCTGTATACAACTACTTTTTCAGATATAGGTTAAAAATGGCTCTGCACAAATGGACACTGTAGGACATGGAGAGGAGCATCCTTCTTCAAATCTAATGGACCAATGCTAAAGAATCCCAAAGAACTGTACCAAATAACAGGAACCACATCACTTGAAGACTTTTAACAGCAGTAAAATCTTAAACAGATAATACATGTAACTCAAAGACAAAATAATGACAGAAGATGATGTTCCATGAGAAAAAGTTACAAATAAAGCCCCTATCAATATTGGAAAGCACAATACCAACTTGTTTTAGTAGAAAGATTTTATAATTTTTAACCAAAGTAGTACTAACTGTTCATTCATTGAATGTCATATATTTCCATATAAGAAAACAGCTAATATTAGCATTACCATCTTGTTTGTGCTCATAAGTTGTACAGTAGAACTTGAGCAATTTGCACAATTCCTAGCAAATTACTATTCCTTACCAGTCACATCCACTTTGGTATTCTTTTTTAGGAATTTTGCTATTATCATTATTATTGTCAATATTAATTATCAGCTTCAGGGATCTTTCAAGAACTTTAAAATTTATCTATTTAACTATGCCATTAAAAAATCATGTTATTCATTTGTCTAAAAATCAATTTGCAATTAATTTATCTGATGTTATCTTCTTTCTGTCTATGGCCAAATTTCAATTATGTTGTCTAAGATTGTTAGTTTGAACTGGCACTGTCACAGTTTAATATTGTTTTTTTTTATGTTGTTTTTTTTTCCACCCTGTTTATATTTTATGGAAATATATGGATAAAGTGGAGAGTTCTGCTGATGGAGTCAGCAGTCACATGTGTGTGACCAAAGTGAGCGTTCAAGATATGGCTTGATCTGGAGAGGGATGGGCTCTGTCATCTCTAATTGTCCAAGATATGCTGCATGTAATTTTTATATCTGTGGCATCCAACCAAAATGGAAACTGGTCAGGTGATTAATTATGCTACCAGGTTATGGGACTGATGATGACAATGGCGATGATATTTTATTGATTCTTATGCTGAACTGAAAAACAAAATGTCCAAATAGAACTTTCTTGAAACATGTACGCAAAACCTGAGGTCAGGTCAAAAAACATGATTTTTATTTTATTTGTGTTGATGTACATTAAAAGCTCTTTTCCTTTGAAATTATTAATTACAAGACTTGGCTTAATGCTGCTTTTGATTGTGAACACAAAAAAAAATAATTTAAAATACCTTTCTACATTTTTTTCCACTTAAAACTAGTAGATTTTGAGTACAAAAAGTCTGATGAAAATGGCATTAAGAAACTAATTTTACAGTCCTTCTGATGTCATTCTTCTACACTTATCCTTCCCTTAATGGCGACTTTTTATCTTTACTAAGGTAAATTCCCAACATGAAATCATTATCAATACAAGAGCCTTTTGTTTAAGTTCTTTTTAATCTTTGTCATTTTATTAACCGCTAAATGTTACTTACAATACCACTTTTATTTATGATAAGATTTCCATCATTTTGAAAGGAAAATGATCAGTTAATAACATCTGATATGATAAGAGTGTAAATTCTCTTTAACAAAATTGATTTACATAAATAAGGATGATCAAGAAAATTTTAAGAAAATGAAAATGAAAAACAATTGTGTAACTGAAAACAATCATGAAAATATTCATAATAAATCTCACAGTCTCAGAAGTATTGGTGCTAAAACTCTTATCAACACAACTAAAAATAGGAATAAAATAATTGATGTTTCCATTATCACTTGTTTTCTAAGAATGACCTCATTCTTCATTGGGAACTGATGTTGATTGGTTTAGTAAATTTTGTTTTATGGTATATCAACCTCAATGGGTTATTTAATTCTGACAAGATTGTTAGAATAAATTTGTATGAATAGAATAAGTATTCTTTGTAAGAAATCAGTTTATAGATCAGGTTTCATTGACATATTTTTGTAAAAAGGGATTTTGTTGAGAGTCAAATGTATTGCTGGTAATATTTTTTTTAAATGTATTACTGGTAATATTTTTTCAAAAATGTATTGCTGGTAATATTCTTTTTTTCTCAAAAATCGATTTTTATACTTTCATAGTGTTTTGAAACCAGTTCTGGGGTTAATTATTTGCCCATAGCTGAGACCCTAACAGGTGCTACCACCCTGGGTCATGATGGGCCAAGGAACAACAGCATTTAAGAGGTGATTCCACCTTCTTCAAAACCTCCTGCCTTGCTGCCAGATGTAGAGTATCGTCATACCGAAGACCACTGATGTTTATATACACAGTGTAAGAAAGACGCTACAATCCCTTTCTATGTGAGAGTGCTGAAAAATTCCACTCCAAACAAGAATAGATTTAAAAACTCTGCTGTTTACTGATTTGGTCAGATTTTTGGAAGTTGGTCAGGCCAGGAACTTTTAATCAACACCTCAAATATTCTATCTTATATAACCAATAACAAAGCAAATAAAAGGCATCATGTTATTTGCTAGCTATCTCAGATATTAAAACAGAAGCAAGTTCAATCCTCACCAAGTGCACAACACTACTTGCCTTGAATCCACTCAGATTGAAATGACTGCCATGTTTTCATTATCATTTACTTATTCTCAGGCCTGATTCAACATCATATAGATTAAATTTTCAAGTAGTGAGGTGAAGAGAATGAAATTCTATTCACACCATTTGCAATAGAGAAGTGGTTTGAGAGATCACTACCAATTCTGACTCAGCTGAACTATGCTTTTTGGAAGACTTGAATGGGTAACCAAAATTACTTGAATTTTTCCTGTCTGGTTACAAAGTCAGATGCTTTTCTCAAGGAATAAAGATGACATATAACCCTTTATTTTGTTCAGGAACTTTTCCTAGAATTTGACTTTGAACAAAGATCATATCAGTTGTGCCACAATTTGATCTAAATCTACACTGGCTCTAACATAATAAACCACAAACTTTGCTACTATTCTATCCAGTAGAATTCTTCCTAGGATTTTAACCATAATATATATATATATATATATATATAATTTTTTTTTTGCCGACGGTACAGAATAGTAAGATCAGGTTGGGCACCATCTGTGAGAAAAAGAGCATCATGATGCAATTTTCTCTGCTAGAAACATGAAAATGGCATGCTGTACAGCTTGGCATTCACACCAGAAGCTCCAATACAAACATTTCAGAGTGTTTGGATGTCAATCTGAGAACTGTGCAGAAGATTCAGAAAGAGTTGGATGAGTCTAATGGTGATTACAAAGGTATGAAAACTCACTGTGAACATTCTGATAAGAAAAGAACTGAATTTGTTGGTGAGGACCTCATACTCAACAAGGAGGACCTTGGGTCAAGAGGGCAGCTGCTGGAAAACCCTGTCTGGACTCTGGACAATGCCACACAAGCAGAACTCAGTCATGGCTGTTAGACAATTTTTGCAACCACATCACCCCTTTTAACTGGTCATCTAACTCCCCAGCCTGCAACCACCTTGATTATTATGTTTGGGGCACATTAGAGTGAGAGACTAACAAAACTCTTAACACTAAAGATGACCTGAAGTTAAGGATTATGGCATTGTTCACCAACTTAAACAAGGAGGCTGTTCGGAAGTGTTGCAGAAGATTCTGAAGTTGTCTGGAGTGTGTGGTTGAAGCCAATGGTGATTTATAGTGAATAAATTTAGCCATGAGTATTTCAAAATATTTTTGTCTAATCTTGGTAAATATATCTCTTAAAATAAGATAGTGTTATTTTCATTTTTGCCTAATTTAGATGATAATTTATCCATCACACACACACACACACACACACACATTATATATATGTGTGTGTGTGTATATACATAAACCACAGCAGTAACACCTGGTATGATGAGGCTGTGGCCCTATCCTCCAGAAAGGAATTAATTTTTTTTTA
Source organism: Acanthosepion pharaonis (assembly GCA_903632075.3). Taxonomy (NCBI): domain Eukaryota; kingdom Metazoa; phylum Mollusca; class Cephalopoda; order Sepiida; family Sepiidae; genus Acanthosepion; species Acanthosepion pharaonis. Next base: position 352,746 of record CAHIKZ030005512.1, on the reverse strand, counting down.
AATAGTATTGTTCACCCATTACAAGGCCCAGAGTCACTCAAAGTAGGTTATTGAATGAGATTGTTGGAAGGGTTTAAAGAGAGGAGGGAGTTGTTTATATTATGTGGATATGTAGGAAAGATGAAAGTTACCCCTAGACTTTATGAGGTCAAGATTATAGTTTTCAGGGAAGCATCCTCTTGGGAGTCTGTTCCTGTCTATTTTTACCATTGGTATAGATTCTGAAAGAATAGAATCCTTATTCTTTATATATATATATATATATAAATTCACCTGCAGATTAAAAAATGTCAGTAAATATCAAATTTTTCCTACTTTTTACTTCTTTTTTTCCTGAACTTGGATCACTACAAGGAAATTAGCCCTGGAAAGATTCATGACTGCACAAAGAACAAAAATCATGAAATTGTGTTTTAGATTTAACCAATCCATCATTCACATCAATAAAGAGAATACTGCCAACAATTCATGCCAGAAAACCATTGGATTTCATGCTTTACTGGTTAATTCTACATTTTAGGCTACATATGGTTCAATAAGTAACCTGCCATGACTTGGAAGACCATGCATATACACTAATAAACTCCAACCAACTCAACAACTCTAGGATAACATCTGTCCAGAAATTCAAGAGTTATTAACTGCTGTTTTAGAGAATGCTATCAAAAGAGCACATCTGTATGAAGTTAAAAATGGACTAAATTTACATCATATATTTTTCATAATTTAATGCCAATCTATTTCCTATATTTGACTTTTCATTCTGCATAAAAGTATATTTGAATACTAAAAAAATATGGATATTATAATATTTTTAAATGGTTAGGTGACTTTTGGAAAACCTTGTATATATCATTATTTCATATAATTGCCTATGTTCATACATTGTATGATAAGCAGTTTGATATATTTCTCAAATACTGCAAACTTTTTGAATCACACATTGCAAACATTTGACAATGATTGAAAGATTGACACATTTTTTTTCAACAAATTCCAATATTGAATTCCATAATTCAAAAACACTTGCAAGTCATAACTTGCTCATTCTTATATACTTCAACCGCATAATCTGTTCTTAAATTCATCTGTTAAAACTTTACCAAATATATACATATAATACTTCTAACCAAACTGTTTCCATAGACTTAATATTCCTTGATTTAGATGTTCTCTTGCCTCTCTAGTGCTGCATATATCTTATCCACCTCCATTTTTATCATGGATACATAATGCTCAGGATTTATTTTTAACTTCTTTGACATCTTTAGGTTTCAAAACAAGCTGGAAACATTTGTGCATATCTAATAGTTCTTATGAAAAACAACATTATATTTACTGGGTACATGTTTTTCGATAGACATCACATTTTTTATTATTAATGTAAATGATGTCTACTGGCCAAGGCAATAAAAAAAATCTTATTAAATGAAATGTGCCTCTTGATATGAACTGAGTCTGCATTCCTTTTATCATAAGATAAACATATTTAACAATTCGGCTACAGAAGATCTCACAGGAAAGCAATTATCCTTTTTCAAGAAATGTAAATCTTTCATTAGGATATCATGAAGTTGATAACTACTTGAAAAGTAAACAAATTGATTTTTAAGCAGTTAATGGATTTTTAATACATTACTTCTTTTAATCATAAATATTGAAATATTATGCATTCATTTCTTAAGAATTACATAATTTTTTATCTCTCTTACCCTATTGTTGTAACATACCTATGGACAATAATGGTGATGTTCCCATTCATATAGATACAGTAGTAAATACTGTATGTTGGTTTGCAGTTGTAGATTCATTGTAGAATTCATTTGACTCACTTCTAGCAGTTGACTACTACTCCTATGTGCCACTGGTAAATCTTATATGTGTTGTTCATGTCCTAAGTATTATCGTTCATTACCAACCTTTGAGTAATCATTCTATTCAGTAACCTTTCCTAGGTTACAACACTTATATATATAGATATAAATATATATACACACAAACAGGGTGTCCCAGAATTAACTATTAATTTCAATATTATCAGAAAAATCTTTTGAAACTGACACAATTTTATGTTTATTACTTAACTATGATACAAAACAAATAAATTTCAAAATCTCATATTAAAACATTATTGAAAATTTTAAACATGTGCTCCATCTGTATCCCTGCAAATTTCAAATCTATCCTTAGCATTGTGGAACACCTTTTGAAGCATTTCAGGAGTTATCTCCCCTTGCACTATTTACTGAATGTGTTCTTTAAGCTCAGCTGAAATATTGATCTTTTGGTGATAAACCTTTGTTTTTACGAAACCCCATGCAAAGAAATCCATGGGGGTCAACAAAGATGCATTCTTGCATATTCATTATTAACAGTTCTGAAAGGGAATGAAAATAAAATTAGAAAAAATTTTTGGAGTTATAAACAAAATTTGAAATTTATACATTTCTGAAACAAAATGCAATCAGTTTTTCACATTCTGTTTAAACGTAAATATACGAAGTGTTCCCCAAAAATTGACAGCATCTAAAATGTGAATATCTGAGTAACTCGATGTCCCAGGTAAACAAAATTACATAGGCTTCATATTGAACAATATAATAATTATTCATCAAAATTCAAACAAGGTATTCAAAGGGATATAGATTTTATATCTGAATTTCACAAACTTAGCTCATATTCAATATGCACACCACCTTTGACATGAAACACATCAAGTCAGTAGTCCAGCTCCTGCCAAACATGCTGTAGCATGTCTTGCATAACATTCTCCAGAACCTCAGTGATACTTTGCTTAAGTTCCTCTTGGCTTGTAGGAAGATTGGGATATTGACCTGTCTTTTCACATAGACCTATAGAAAAAATTCACAAGGTGTCAAGTCAGGTGAAAATGGTGGCCATTTCAACAGCACATTGTCATTATCACTAACACACATGATCCATCTTCCTGGTAGATAATCACTGAGATAAGTCCACACAGGAAACTTGGTTATGTTATTAGACTACAAAATGATGTCAATTTTTTCTGACACCTTTATACTATTCTTTTAAAGCCTTGCCTTGAGATCCTTGATAAAATCTAAAGAAGAATCAGCAATATTATCAGTCATGATCTGGCAGCTCGGCTACAGTCACTTTCACCTCACCATAAGGTTGCCTCCCTATATATTTTCTATAAATATTTTCCTGGTAATTGTTTGAATGAGCTCCTTACTATGGTACCTAGACTTTTAAAATTTAAGCAGAGTACTCGGGGCTGGCATCATTAACTCTTCAATTTACAGATGAGCTGTAAGTTCTATGCCAAAAGTTTCTTTTCTCACTTGCAGAACTCCCTTCCAGCTCATTGATTTCCAGCCAGCTTTAATCAGCAAAAATTTAAATGCAATATCAATTGCTATCTACTGTCCTAATTACTCTTTTCTCTTCCATGTCATTAGTTTCTGTTTCTAATTCTTCTGCACACAGTAACTCCTTATGTCTTGGTGGCTTTATTGCCTTGCTTGGGGTGAAATCAATTTTTAAAAAAAACTCCTTTTTTTGGACTTTGTTTGAAATTTTTAATAACTTTTGTTTTTATATCAGGTATAGAAGCAAAGATGAATAAATGTAATTCCTGTTTCATTTTGCTACATGAATTTGGATTCAGACATTGCAGAAATCACATATGCAACATCAACAGTATTTCATGGTTGGTATCAGTTTCAGAATGGATTATGCCTCACTGGTTCATGAAATTTGCTTCTGGTGATTTGAATCTCCAAGACAAGCATGGTCCTCACTTAACAATGAAGAATTGATAGCATCTGTGAAGGTTCATCCAGAAACCACTATTCAGTCACTGGTCAGAAATCCATTGAAAGTATTTCATATTTTGTGAAGTCTTCAACAAGCAAAACATCCCAAAATATTAAATTTCTATATGCTCTCAATAATAGAAATTAGTGATTGAAAGTGTAAAATTTTTTTATGCTTTTGTAATTACATTATGCAATATAAGCTCCAAGAGTCACTCAAAGTAGAGGATTACTGAACAGAATTGTTTTATGGGTGTTAGGATTGTCGATTATGAGGATATGCATTAACCCTAAACCTGGAGAAGTTAAAATTGTAGTGGTCAAGGAAGCATCCTCTCAAGACTGTTCCACAAAGTAGCAGCTCTTGGAAAGAATCTGTCCAAATGGAAATTCCATCTTACCAATAGGATACAAAAGGAATGAGGATGGTCTGACCTTTTGTACATGGTATAGTGGGTCTTAGAATGCCTGAACAGGTGAATGTAACTCATCAGAACATTTTCCATTGTTTCTAACATTGTGTCCTGGGAAACAGGTTGGAAGGTGGTAAGTAATTCATCTGTGTAAAGACTTTTTTTCTTTTTTGCTGCGCTGCCTTGAATAAATCGAGAAGTTTCACCTACCAGATGACCTGATATGGAGATTCTTTTGAGCCACTGTAGAGGTGGTTTTAATATATGGTGGCACTGCTCGGACATTGAATGAAACCAAAGTCTGAGCTTGATGGAGATTTCACAGATGCTAATAGTTATACTCAACATTTCTTGGGGACAACATCCAACTAAATCACAGCTCTATGGACCCATCTCTGATATTTCTACAATCTTATGTGAATGTACTTTGCAGAACACTGCTGGTGAGCAAAACAAGAATTTGCGAGTAAATTCCTGCTCTGGACACCTAGCTATGGAACAAGATGGGTTGGTCACTCAGCAAAGACTTACACTGACCATCTATGTTATGACACAGAATGCCACCCTAATGACCTTCCAACCATGATGCAGGACTATAATGCTTGGCATGATAGACTAATGAATGTCCGAGCTAGCTTAATCAAATAATCAAAAATAAATAAAGACTTCGGAATTCTGTTGAGGCTGGAAAGAGAAAATAGAGCAACAATACATTATTTTGGGTTTGCTTTGACTCTTGTAAGCTGTCTGGACAGCTGCTTACTGATTAGATTTCACCAGTTACTGGTGAGGTCTCTGTGGCCTAATGTGTAAATTGCTATCACAGTGAGAGAATTTCATAAGGATAAGAGATGCAAGTTCAGATCTTAACAGGGGTTTATTCTTTATTTCTTATCCATGCTTCTTGCTAAAAATGCATAGAATAAACTAAGAGATAAAATAAAAAAGCAAAAGAAATAAGATAAACAAAAAGGTACTAATCAAAAATTTCTAATATATCAAGTTGGAAAGATTTTGCTTAACAACTATGAGAAGAAAAACAGAAGCAAAAAAAAAAGGCCCATTGTTCAAAGATTTATGACACCAGATTCAAATGTTCTCTCTGTAGAACTCAAAAGCATTTGTGCTCTGCCATTTCTGTCTGACCACCATAAATAATTATTTTTTTTATTTTTCTTTCTTCCTTTTGTCTTTTCACTTTGATTAGCTTATTTACTCACAGAGCTAAATGTGAGAATAACCTACAGACATACAATTGATCTAATTTGGAAGGCATAAAAAAGATTTACATAAATTCATCACATGAAGTAATGACTATCTTTTCAAATAATCTTGATGTAAATGGTTTTGAACATTGTTTTTTTTTTCCAACTCCCGTTATTTATTTTTTGTTAAATATCTTTCTGAGCAACAGATATATTTTTTTTCCTCCAGTCGAGCATAAGGGCATCCAGAGGGAAGGTTTTTAGCTTTGCTATTTACATTGACTTCATTCTTGTATAATTTTGAGGGGATAAACTTCAATACAACTTCTTCTCATCTCAAGAAATTCTCCTTCATGCTGGGTCACAACACAAAAAAAATTCCTTGGTTACATGCAGCACCTGTTTATATCTAGGTTAAAAACTCAGTGATTAGTTGATGCATGATCAAAAATGTGAAGCCAGGATGTCTACTTTGGCAATGCATAGCACTTATCTGGTCTGGAGAAATGTTGTCTAACATCAAAGCGCATATAGGTAATGCTGGCTCGACTTTCTTCTTGATCACATCACAGCATCATTGTGATACTCTTGTGAGCTTCTCTACTCAATTCTGACAACATCACTAAATTTGTTTGGACCAGCTTTTCAAGAGTACTCAAACACCTCAAGATCAGCATCTCACTTGCAGTCTTAGTTTGTATTCTGGCTTGCTTGTGAGCAGGTCCGATACCCACCTGTGCACACATGCTGAATCTGTGAAGAGATGCAGTCCAATTGCAACCTACTATAGTCCTAAACTGACACCCTTCAGGATAGCATGCAATTCTGCTAAATTGACATGTTGTGTGTCATTCACAAGCCTCAGTCAACACACATCTTTTACAATGCTTCTGTCAACCTCCAATTGTGGCAAAAGAACTTACACTACTTGCCATGTGCAGGGTCATTCTGGTATATTTTTGCTGCTATGTCTTCAATCATTTTCTTAAGGGGAGCATCTGTCACTTTATCATCCCAGCCAGATATGATAGGCACTGTTCTACATTTGACAAATGACGCAGCAACATGGAGCCAACCACACACAGGAAAGTGACCCACCAGATCAGATCTTCACACCATGAAAAGACGTTGCATTGCAACATGACCTCAGGAACTGATGGAATGTGTAATTAAGTGAATTGTTCTCCTACTTGACATGCAGAACCAAAACACAAGTGTCATCCTATAACAACTCTGGCTCCTTGCAGGTCAGACCCAAAGCAGACAAGTGTGTTTTCAAGTGGCATGCTGAAGTCATACTTTCGTCAATATAAATATAATTAACATATGATGAGGTTTCCCATCAGACTGACTTGATTTTCAAAAGTGTGATGTCTACAAAGCCTTTCATAATGGCTAGTGCAACACTCAACACAAAACCCATTTGCGTCAGGAAATATCTTTGCCTTTTGAGGATCACAGTTTGAAAGGGCTAAAATGACTTGTGGATATGAACCTGTAGGTCAGCCTGCAGTTAAGGATAGCGGCATCCTGTCCTTTTTTGGCAGCACTCCCTCAGATTTTGTGCACACACATCAGCACTGATTGTGTGTGCATTTAAGAACTCATTTAGTTCACAAAAGTCTAATATTGGCTGCACTTTACTATTTTGCTGCACCATCTCCATCAATGGAATTAGATCTCTTGGGGGACCAAGTTGCTTTTCAGAATAAGGCTGCAACCAACTGTTATCCTGCCATGTCAGCTTCTCATGGTCATATTCTTGTTTGACACATTTTTGTATTGGGTATTCATGCGTCTTTTTCTGCAAAGTCACCACTTCCATCATGTAACCCATATCTTCTTGTTTGGGTCGAATTTGGCACAAAAATCGAGTTCTATTTTAATAGCAGCACAAAAGATCATTCTATGCTTGGGAAAATGCACATTGCTACACTCTGTTATTTGGAGTCCACCTAGCTTTTTAATAGTGTTGAACCCAAGCAACAGGTCAAAACCCAATAGCTCTCCATCAACTACCAAGACCTCAATGTCAAAGAAAAGAAAGTTGTATTGTCTACATCAAGCTTTGTGTTCCTGACTCCACTGCATTTGAGGATGTTACTGTTTATAATAAGTATTTCCACCTCTTTCTCCCACAGGATTCATATTCTGACTGTAAGCAGCCCATGTCCACCAGCACCACTCACTTGAATCCATTCACATGAACATCTAAGACAGGTAGACCCTCATTCACAACTCACTTGTGGAAGAGAATGGTGCTGACATATTGTCCCTTTCCTCTTTTTTCGAACACATTGAAACAATATGGCCTAACCTACAACATCAAAAGCAATGCATTGTTATATATGTCCTTCGTGGATGATGGGCTTGTGCATCTTCTCATCAGACTGGGCAGTCCTTGGAAAGATTATACCACACAGAGCATCAATAACATCACATGCCCTCCTGAAGTTTCATAGTTGGAATTTTATCAGATGCCATTCCGACTGGTGAGATGCCATTTCCTCAGTCACAGTCTGATCCTTCATCATAGGTCAAGCTTGGTCAATCAGATGACTTGTAGTCACATCTTCTATCCTATAGACATGCAGACATGCACAGTATTTGATTGACATATGCTAGCAGTCTTGCTATCAATGTGCATGCTAGAACTTTGCTTGGATAGCCCAGCAAATAGTCCTACTCACTTCTTTAAATTGGCTAGAAATGCATCAACAGACTCATCGAGGTGCAGTTGCTGCTCCATAAATTCTTCATAGTCTAAGATCTGGCACAAAGGCAATCTGCAGGGCTTGTTTTATATGTTCAGCATCTGCTTTTTGCTCTGTACTCAGCTGTTGGTAGACAGCAAATGCCTCACCACTCAATCTCAATGGAAGAACATGTTCAACTGTCTTGATTCCATACAGATCACAAACAAGTTTTGCTTTTTCAATCCATTCAGTAACTGCTTGTCTCTGTGCCACCAAATATGGGTATCAACTTGATGTCAAACATCCTCTCCATCATGATGCTGAAATAGCTTTTATAATTTTGACGGGATAAACTTCAAACAGCTGCTGCTTGTCTCAAGAAATTCTCCTTTGTGCTGGGTTGTGATTCAAAGCAAAATTCCCCAGTTATATGCAGCACCTGTTAATGTCTAGGTCAAGAACTCAGTGATTGAGGCGCAACCAAAAATTTGCATGATGTTCTCATATATAAACAAGAATCATGTGTACACTTTCTTTCTCTTCCAACGTAGGATACACGACACACTGTTGCTTGGTTTGACGAGGTAAGCAACCATTTTCTTCACAATAATTCTCAAAGTTTCTTGAAAGAAATGCAGAAAAAATTCTTTATGGGATCATTATTATTTCACGTAAAGTTTTTTCCTTTTCTTAATTATTTATTTTTTCTTTACAGAAAATAATGAAAAAAATGTTCCATTGTTTGTACTCATGAAAATCGTTCTCTTAAATGAAAACCAACAAACTCAAGATTTAAAAGAACATTTCCATTATCATGATTCACATGTTTGTTTACCCAAAATATTATCCAAAGAATGGAAGGAGATGGGTGCCGTTGATAGTTTTATCCTAAATTTTTTAAAAATCTAACATTTTACAAAACCAGTCCACATGTGGAAGACATTTATTGGATAGAATGCTAACCATATTTTTAATGATTGGTATATGTAAGATGGAATGGTGAGGGATGTGTTCTTTTGGTATACAGATAAATTGTATCAGATGAATGGGTTGTGACCGTAATTAAATAAATCTAGGATATTTAGCGAAGACCAATCTTTTATCACTCCCACTTCAACTATGTGGTAAAATTATTGTATTTTATACAGTAATAAATATATTTTTAATGATTGGTTATTTAAAATTCTATCTTGGCATTTAATAATATATGAATTACAAATAAAATTCACTTTCATTAACAAATAATCTGTCAGTACAAAACGTAGAAAACCACATTCCGGTTTTAATAAGCATTTTTTAACTATAACAAAAATACAAAATCTCCTTCATTTTTTGGTTAGACTTTATTAAATCTTCTCACTACATACATTTTCATTTAGAATTACGCAGAATGAAATACAAAACATTCTATTCTGCAATATTTTAAACATAAAAGAATTTCCATAATTTAAAGATATGAAAAGAAAATTCACTTTGACATATCTAATTAGCATTTGGAAAATCCAGTTTAAAAATATGTCAAGTTAGTTAAATATAAACTACTACTATTTTATTTTTTACTATTGAAGTATAAACTTATGTAACTGAACATTTCCTGTGATGCAGATCTAAAAACCTCTTCATGTTTGAGAATAAAGTGGTTCCTTCTATGGTGTGGGCCATATAATGGGTAGAAGCTTGAAAGGAAAAATCAGAGCTCAGTCTGAATTCCAATCAAGTTCATTTATGCACAAATACTCTACTTAAAGCTATGAATAAATCTCTCTCCCCACAGCTATAGGTTAAATAGCAGGACAGAATGCACTCTCTAGTTATGGTTGGCACTTAATCTAAGGACAATTTGGAATTAAAAATTGTAACCATGAATTTTTTTCATGCAAGGTAGTAACTCCACTAAGACACAAGGAGTTACTGTATGTGGAAGACTTTGAAACAGAAGAACACTAGGGAAAATTGAAGAACCTTTCATGTGGTGTAGTATTGGTAGATGTTGAAAAAAGGGAGAATGGAGAGCATTTGGTAGAACTATTTACCAAAGTTTTATGTCCAGATTGTATGTTTTTAATGCCAGGCAAATATTTCTCCAAATAAGTCTATTGTACCATTCATTTTGTGAATAGCCTGTTGGATGGTACAGAGTAGACATGCTTGTGGCTATTCCTTTCAAAGTTAGGTAGGACTTTAATTCTTGGCTAATAAATGATGCACCTCTATCAGAGTGAACAAAAGATGGGAACTTGCAATAGTTGAAAATTTGGTCAAAGCATTTTATTTCTATTGCTGAGCTGACATCCATACATGAAAAGGGAAACCAGAATATTCATTTATAACCATTAACAAATGCTTATTATGAGTATTAGATGGTAAGGATTCTTTAAAATCTATGCTTCACTGGTCCATGAAGCCCAGTGTACTTATTAATTCTCCTGGGGCAGAAGGTTTGAAGAAATTTGGCTACAGTTCAGAGCAAATTTGACTCTGAGAGCAAACCTTTTTCACATCTTTCATTAAATATAGAAGGTTTTTGTTTTTAATGAAGTGTAACATCCGTGTGACTCCTGGGTGATATAAACCATTATGAAGTTCATTTAGAGATGAACTTCTTATGGCTGCACAGTGAGCTTGTGTTAGGGCATCTGGGACAACATTGTCCAGCTCTGGTCTGTATGTGATTGAGTAACTATATTCAGCCTTCTACACTCTCCAACTCTGAATTTTACTGTTCTTAACCTTTGTTCATTTTACATTGTTGAACATGAATGCAATGGAACATTAATCAGTTATTAGAGTAAAGTGATTGTGCAGCAGTAAATGTTACCACTTTCTAACATCTTCAATGATAGCAGTAGCCTCCTTTTTCACTGAAGGGTAGTTTAATTCATTCTAGTTTAGGCTGTCTGACATGAAGGCAATGGGACGGCCATTTTGATTAAGAGTTGCAGACACACCAACATTGGAGACATCGCATTCTACCAAAAAAGGAATACTTTCATCAATAGAGCTAAGTATTGCAGAATACTATTTCTTTTTGAGCTCATTAAAAGTCCCCAAAGCTTCTTTACTTATCAGAAAAGAATTAGTATTGATCAATAGGTGGGTTTTATTAAAAAATAAAATAATCCATTTGGAATAGTATGCAAACATATACAAGGCCCAACTCAGCATGACAGTATCTGACGGGGGTGACAACATCTGGAGTGGGTGCAGCTGGTCAGCATCTGGCTGAATAGTATTATGTCTTACATTATACCTGAGTATTTTAATAGACAGAAGATATTATGGACTTTGATTCATTTAATGTAAGACCCCATTTTTGAGCTGCTTGTTGGAATCTTGTACAATTCTGATCATGGTGTTTTTGATCATAACAACCAATGGTGATGTTGTCCACATAAGGCTATGTATATGTAAGGTTCTATTTTCAACAAATTTGTCCATTTCCCTTTGCGACAAAGAGATCCCATTGGTTACACCAAAGGGTAACCTACAAAACTGGTATTGGCCTCAAAGACAGTGAACATTTTATCCACCTGGGATCTGATACTAGGCGCTCTTCAGATCAAAAGTCGAAAATACTTTGTTCCTTCCCATACTGTTTATCATATGACCAATCCAAGACATAGGGTAGGCATCCAACTGTGTATATAGATTAACCCTTTTGGAATAATCTACACAGAGCCATCTTCATCTCAGAAATATAGACAGATATAGAGCCATTTATTGTGCTTATTGGTAAGGTCCTTTGCAACAACAAACTGGGCTCTCCGTGGTGATGAGTAGTAGGGTTCAATGATGTTGTCTGAGAGTCACTAAGAAATTTTTCTCTTAATCAACATCTGATCATCTCTACTACAACACCTGGATTTGGTAGCAATGGGGTGGACATGCACAGGTATACTAGAAAATAATGAGATTATATTTACCTTAGCCATAGCAAGGACGCAGTGGGAAATTCTTCAATTAACTCTGAAGTCATCTTTGTTCCCACCATAAGTGAAGATTATGTTTTTGTGTAGCTTTTGAAAATCATATTCAAGAATTACCGCCACACACAGGTTATCCAAAACCTTGAATTTCAATTATGTGTATTTCCGGCTGCCTACTTCTTTATCAGTAATGTAAACACCAGAATAGTTGGCTTCCATGGTTTTAAGAGCCATAGACACATTTTTTATACAGAAGTGAAGTTTCAGGCTTAATATGTTGAATGAGTCTTCACTACTAAAGTTTTCTGAATTCCAAGAGTCTATAATTTCAGTGAACTGTCTGCCTTTTATGGTGATCATTGTACCTGCATGAGAGAGATTTGGGGAATAGATATCTGGGTGTAGTGATATATAAATGAGGTACTGTATAAAAAGGTAGTTTCGCTATACCTTTGGGAGAGTTATCTTCTCTTGACAAGACTATATCTGTCAGAGAGAATACCTATCCTAACAATATAGTATCATCGATTGGTTACTTTATCATGATAGAGGATTCAGAGTATATGGAAACCTGGCTTAGGTGCTTCACAGCATTGATGAGAGTAAAAAAATTAAAGTATACCAAGGGTAGTGTAGAAGAAAATGAAATTGCAGATTTGCATTTGGCCTCAGTGAGGTATGAGGCAAGAAAAATCTCCATCATGCTCCATCCCAAAATGTTGGAAGATTTAGCATATAAAGAAATTACAGCCATCATAAAGCAAATGTAAGAGCTAAAAAAGATTGGTCATAGTGAAAGAACTAAATTTCTTGAAAACTGCCAGAGTCCAGACTAAATTATTATGCAGTATATACAGCAACTGAAAGAAGCATCAATATATTGAGATTTTGAAAGGATGTGTTTGGAACAAATAACTATCAAAAATGAGCTAATTCTGCTAAGACTCACTGAAGTAATGTTTGACATCTTGTACAAGTGTAAAATTCTAGAGCAGCTTCAAGCTCTAATTATGAATCTGGAAGCATGTATGGAGTTCTTACAACAATTGGAATTGATTCAGAAATTTAATGCCTCTGAAGGCAGCATGGAGACTTACAATGCTACTAAAAGCTTAATTGTATGTGGATATTGCAATAAGGAACATGAAAAGAGCAAAAATAAGTGTTTGGCAAAATGGTGTTTTAAATGTAAAAAGAGGAATCATTTCCAGATGGTATGCACATATGAAAAGTGAATGGAAAATATAGATCCTCTGATTGAAAGTACAGACGTATTTGAGATAAAAGCACAGGATAAAAGTAAGGAAATGGTAAAGTTGAATGGAATAACTTTACTTATGCAGGTGGATATTGGAAGGGATGTTATGTTGATACTAAGGAATTTTGGGGAAAGATTGGGTAGACCAAAGTTAAAAAAAAAAAATTAATTTCCATTTGAAACAGTTCGATGGGTCAATCATCAAAATCTTAGGATTCTTTGAAGGTGTGTTTGAGATAAAAAATAGATTCAAGATAATACCCATCATAGTGGAGGAAAACATCAAAAGCCATGGTCTTTTAGAAAATGATGTGTTAAGAGCAGATAAATCAAAGATGGTAAATTCCATGAAATCTGTAGAACTAGATATTGGATTATTAAGGGGATACAAGGTGAGTATTTGGCTTAAAGAAAGCAGACAACCCATGCAGTTTCAAGCCCGAAAAGTTACTGTTCACATGCTACCCTTGGTGGTTGCTAAGCTGAAAAAAATGGTGGAACAAGGAATATTAAAAAAAAGTCAGCCAGGGTTGTAGCAACTGGGCTTCAACTATTGAAGTGATATACAATCCAAATGGAGTTTTAAGAATCTGTGGTGACTATAAGGTGGGCCTGAATCACCAGATCTGTTTGGATTCATTCCTGTTGCTAAACATTGAAACAGCATGCCATGAATTTGCTGGTATGAAATACTTTGCTAAAGTTGACCGTAAATCAATTAAGACTTAGATCTCCTACAAAAAGAAATAAAGAGACTCACTAGTGAAATAGATGATATCTCCCAGGGTTGTTCAGAGAAGTCAAAGATCAACTAAATGTATAAAGCCTCTTAGTTTCAGGAAGGTGTAGTGATCTGTAAATGAAGTACTGTATAAAAGACAGTATCGCTATACCTACAGGAGAGTTATCTTCTCTCACCAAGACTACATCTGTCAGAAACAATACCTATAATAACACCAGTATTACACACAAACTTGGTTTAAAATTAAACATCATGGTTGTTGTCCCAGATGATTTGGTCTTAGACTGACAAACCTTCAGAAAGTGTCCATTTTTCTTACAATTAAAACATATGACACTACAAACAGGACAGACTTTCCAATTATGAACTGTGTTACCACAAAATTGGCACTTTTTCTGGTAAGATACTTTTGGCAGGGCTAGAGCTGTGGGGATCTCTTCTGAATATTCACTCTTGGTATCAACAATAGCTACTACATCTGAGACCAATGAAGTGCTTGTAGAGAAGTTGTGATATTCTTTAGGCAAGATCAAGTGTACATGCTTGATTGAAGGCCAATGATAGTTCCAGTTTTGAGTTTTCCAGAAACTGCTACCTAATATAATTGGATGAAATCCCACTTATAAAATCATCTCTGATTCACTCTTCTCTGTATTGTTCAGCTGTGACTTTTTTTTATAGTTGCAATCTTTACTAAGATGTTGGAGTTCCTGAAGAAAATTCTCAAGGGTCTTCTCTGGTGCCTGGTCAGAAGCTGGTGCTTAGCAGAGATCTCATTAGGTGTCTTGATATATAGTTGATCCAATGTTTGGATGGCTTCCTCATAATTTGTACAATTTTCAATATACTCATACATCCCGGATGAAACACAATTTATCAGAGATCAGAATTTATCTGGTGCTTCTTCCCCACATTCCAGAATAAAATTTTCAAACGTTCTTTTCCAATGCTTCCATTCCTTAGAAGTGTTAGGAGCATTGTAATCTAGGTTCAGTTGATATGGTGTGAGTATTTTGGACATGTTAATTTTTTTCCTCTCCTTTTCTTGAATAAATTATGAATTTAAAAGCAATTCAAAGCAGCAAGAGGAGATGATGATAACCTTAAGAAAGGCTTTATTCAAAAAAAGAAACTGTGCAAAATGATACTATCAGTGTCTTTTCACATAATCCCCCTCTGAAAAATACAGCAGAATTTATAAAAGAAAATCTATGTTCATTTGCATACAATAAATTTACATACAAAACACAAATGAAGAGTTCATTTCATGACAGTAAATACTATTGTTGATGGTATTATTATTTTATTTATTTTACTAAAAAAGTGTCTCAAACTCAAACACTAACATTTACTCACAAGTATTTATTTAAACCAAGACTTTAAAAGTAACAACACATTAAGAAATTAATATCTAAAATGTTTTGTTGAGGAATTTTTTATATCAATTAAACCAAGTTTGTCTCCCAAAATGCCAAAGCAATTTTGTCTTGAATGTTATCTAAATGATTGATGTCTTTATTTACTTTCATTTGATTAAATGAACTAGGAATATTTTTTCATGCAAATTATATAAAATATATTCTTCAGGCTCTTACTGCTATGGAGTGTGGTGATTACATCATCTTATCTGCCAGTTTGCCTGCTTGGTGATGTTCTATTCAAGACTATATAAAGAAAAAATAAAACCTCTCTCTGTATTCTTGCTCACTGAGAAAGATGAAATGGTAGGTAGCAGATATGTCCAGTTTTCCTTTCTGAGGGGACTTATTTGCTTGGCAAACTGACTATATAATTTCAAACAAACCACATCGACATCATACACACTACAGCAATTACTATAAATGTGTTTCTTTCATTATCTCTATCTGCACAGACATAGATATAATTTTCTCTTCTTTTATGAGTTTTGTTGGGTTTTTTTTTTATATAAAAGTATATGTATTAAAATAATCCTCCACAAGATGAAATTCATTTCTTTTATTCATTTTGAATGTTATCATGCCAACCGATGACAAGTCATAAGTCCTCCCACTCCAAACTGGTAACAAATATAAACCTTGTAAATTAAAATACTAAATCACTTCTTTACCACAGGACCTTCAGCATTTGTAAAGTCACATAGTGAAACTATTACTATTATATGAACTCTTCATGAGAGCCCATTTAAGATAATTCTAAGAAATAACACTAACAAGTAAATATTATTTGTTGTAAGTTTTTATGTTTATCAAGTGATGTAATTATGTAAAATGCAATTATCATAATAAAATTATATAAATGCAATTTAAGATAATTTTACTTTAAAAAAATAACAAAATGACCATTTCTTTTTAAAATACTGCCACTATTTGTTAATATTACTTTTGATAATTTCTTGTTTTCATTACATTATAAAAAAGTGATTGATTAATATTCACACATAAATAGAAACAAGATTGATTTTATATGAGATGTGATTTTTTTATGCTGATGTTCAAATGCCTGTCTTTAGAAGAGATGATACAACAAATAGAAAATAGAAATAATTAAGAATAGAAATGAAGATTAATCATAAAGATTGTCTAAAATTGTTTAATAGCAGCAACATCACCTATCTTTTTCAGCCAGACCCACTACCAGGGAAGTGTTAAATAAATCAACTGGACTCAAGATGTAAACTTGCATTCAAGAGAAACCTATATTATCAAAAGAATTTAAAAACTTAACATTTCGTATCAAAAAAAGAAGAAAAAAAAAACAAAAAAAAACTAAAACAAAGGAACAATGAATGAACTATAATTTTTAACAACATTTCTGGAATGAAGAGTTGTTTGCATTAGAACTAATATCCTCATTTTTGTTGTTATTATCAGTGTTGGATTTGAAATTCCAAGGGTCAAAAATGAGTCTTCCAAGTTTGAGGTCAAGGGCATAAATCAAAAGGGATAAAAAATCTGTATCCAAAACTCTCAACACATAACTACATTCTTCTTGTTAATCGAAGAGCCATTTTCAATTCCTGTGATGTTCATTATATTCACTTATGTGCAAATATTCTTTGAAAACCTCTTCTCCCCCAACTATGGGTTAACTAGTAAGATTTGTATCACTAAACCATAATTGACTCAAAAAATTCTTATAATCTAAAAATATTTTCTGGCTCTAAAGAACTTGCAAATGATTGATAAGCTGCAGAAAATGAATAAATCAATCAGGTGTCTGTTAATCCAGGTAAGCTTGGTTCATGGGTAGATGGCTAGCAATAACTGGGTAGTATTAAAAAGAGAACAAAATGAAATATCCCTAGATATGGACAGCCAAATGAGAACAATCTTCTCCTGTATATTAATTAAAAGAGTTCGGTTTGAAATTATCAGATTTGTAGACACCTGAAGAAAGGTGGTGATCCAATAGTCAAAACTTGGTTTGGTTTGGTTTGGTTTGTTGTATGGCATAACAACCTAAATGGTTTAAATCCAACAAAATTTTTATTGCTGGTAATATTTAAAAATTTATAGCTGGTTATAATGTATTGTTGGCAATAATTTTTTCAAAAATGTATTGTTGCTATTAAAACCTATTTATACACTTTCATAGTGTTTTGATCCCAGTTTGGGGGTTAATTATTTGCCCATAGCTTGGACCCTAAAAGGTGCTACCACCCTAAGTCAGGGTGGACCTAAGAACACCAGCAATTAGGTGGTGGTTCTACACTTCCTCAAAACATACTTAGCAGATGCCTTGCTGCCAGATGTAGTTTACTGTCATACTCAGGATGCGTATGTAGTTTATAGTTATACCCAGGATGTGGCCAAATGATGATAATCACGGCAAAGATGAAGACATTAGTCTGAATGTAAATATTGTAAATATGTGAAAAAATGACAATGTAATAGAGTTGTGTTATTAAAGACAAATTAAAAATAAGAGAAGAAATGGTATAATGCTTAGAAATTAATGCAAATCCTGAAGCTTTGGAAGTATGCTTTTGAAAAACACAGGAAATGACACTTACAGTAAAATAATTGAGAATTTACATTTAATTTATATAACTTATCTTTTAAGAAAAACAATATACTGAACTCTTTTGACTGTGGTCAATTTTTCTTGAATAATCTTTGTTTCCAAAACTAAGCAAAGTATTAAGAAACAGGAAAATTTCATTGGAAAGAAAGAAAATAGTCTTGAATTGTCACATAATGTCAGTCCTACTATATAGCAATCAATAATGAACAATCTCCTCATAGATGAAGAGACTTGAAACAACATAAATCTGATTCTACAGAAGGATGCTGAGAATACCATGGACTGAACATGTGAGCAACAACAAAATTTTAGAAAAAAATGTAAACAAAAAGGACACTTACACTTAAAAACAGAGAGTTGAAAGTTCTTGGGTACATAATGAGGAAAGAGGTTTAGGAAATTTAACACTCACAGGACATACTGAAGGCAAGAGGGACAGAGAAAAGCAGCATATAACCTACCTAATGAGTTTGTGTAAGTGGCTGACACAACAGGGATTAGGAGAGATAACAAAAAGACAAAATTTACTAAGCACTACAGAGAAAAAGAAATTGCAGAGATCCAAAATTGCCCACGTCATGAAGGGACATGGCAGGTAGAAGAAGAAGATGGCATCTATCAGTTTCCTTCTTTCACCTTCCTTGATTTTCCTCACATTATTGTGCCTGAATTCTGTTATAAAAAGAATTAAGGATTAGAACTTGTGGAAAACTGAGCTATTTATTAGAATTTATGATAATCATTGATTCTATCCATGGATATTTTTATCTTCAACTGAAAGTGTTGGAGGTGGGGGGTAACAGCTGCAGTGATGTTATTTGAAAGCAATATTACTTATTCAAAGAAAAAAGAGAACACACTACAGAGATACTGGATGCTGACTCTAAAAGAATGCCTGTACCAAGGAAAGGAAGCTATTGTGCATTGGACATGAGAAGCAAAAATAATGTAAATTGAGTGTTCCCCAGGGCAGGGAAAGAGCAGTAACAGCTCTATGAATTTAACTGATCGGCATTAATGTTTCTTGAGTTGCAACAATACCAAGTTGAATGCAGGAAAAGAATAAAGAAAGTAAGTGTCAAGATGAGAGCTGTATTTGACGTTTAACTCTTTCAATTTATTATTGTTTTCGGCAGATATTCTCTCTCACATTTGAAAGAAAAAGTAAATGGCACAGACTTTCAATGAGTGAGAAGGATGCTTTAATCCTTAGCCAGATTTTTATTTCATTCAAATATTCTTTTCTTATTTTTCTCTGAAGAAAAAGAGATGAGGAAAGGTAGTATCAGAAAGTTTCTGGACAAGGATATCTCCAGAACTAATTTGAATCCTATAAAAGACCTATTTGGCAAGAGTTCTCTAGGATGAGCTCAAATATTTTCCACATCTTTTGGGATTTTGTTAGCTGACTGTTTACCTTAAATATTTATTTTGAACTTACACTCAATTGGCACCAAAACAAGTGTATCAATGAAAAAACTCTGTTCAATCTGAAAGATATTTGCCAAAAAACTGTAGCATTTATTTTTTAATAAAGTTCACATAATAAATGCTCAAGAACCATTCATGGTAGAGCATTACTGAATGAGGTATGATATGAAGAATTAGAAAGAAGTGATTAGGTTTGCTTATATTCATGCAAAATTTGATATGGTTATATTAGTCAACTCATGCAGTGGTAGCCTGTTAGGGTTAAAGGTAGCATCAGCAGGAATATTCACACTGAATGACACCAGCTATAAGCAATTTTCTTGTCAGACGACAGCTGATATAAAAAAGAAGTCTTATTCTTGAGGGACAAAATATGGTTGAAAAAAGATTTATTCATTTTATATTTTCAAACAAAAACATAGCAAGTCCAAATTATACAAAGAAAAGTTTTCTTTCTTTGAAATATTTTACATTTCATATGATAAAAGATTTTTAATCCACTGCAAAGAGAATAAAAATACTTTTTCTTCATTAAGAGTTCACAACTGGAAGAAAAAGCTTAAGCAGCATTGCTGTATGACTTGTTTAGGATATAAAGAAACCTCAAAAGCAATCAAAATCAAAGTGTAGTATCTGTTCGGGCAGATCATGACAAGTTAAGACAAGATTTGTGTCCATTCCTGTGCAAGTGTGGGCTGGGCAAAAATTGACCAATACTTTGACCAGTTACCTGAGTGTACATGCTTGGATACCCCACATTAAATAACTGATCTGATAACTTGATATAAAACAAAAAAAACACTGTATCCAATATGATTTCAAATGAAGAAACAACCAAGATGTAAATTAAATTAAATTTTTTATTTACAAATAAATTAATTATATTAATTCCAAACAAGCAGAATCTGCATAAATTATGCAGGTTTACTAATAAAGTTTGTAATGCTGCATATTGTACATTTCAATGTATGACCATTCCCAGATAGTTAGAAGAAAAGTAACATAGTCTCTCTTAAAAATACTGAAATGGACTCAACCAATTGTTAGGTCACAAAACATGGTTTATACCCTTCTTAAAAACATCTGCTTTATCTAAGAGGCATGGTGGAGTAATGGATAGTGGCTTGGATTGAGGAATTGGAGAGCTGAGTTCGAGTACCAGTCAAATCCATTACATTCACTTATGTGCTAATACTCTTGGGAAAGGTATAAATCCTCTTCTTCTCGCTCCAGCTATGGGTAAATAGCAGGACAGAATGGGTTCTATAGCCTTGGAGGGCAACAGGTCTACTGCAAAAAGAAATGACAACCTACTGCAGAAAAAAATTCTGCCTTGTCAGTAAAGTATCATTAGATACATGATCGCCAAAGCATGTATCATGCATAGCATATAACTGAGTGATGTTCCTCTCTCTCTTTTTCTGTTTTACTGTTACTCTCTTTCTGTTTCCCTCTCAGTATCTGTGATAGTAAGCATGACATGCACCATACAGATGTAAAAGCATATTAATATATTGTAACTTCTTGGCACTTCCACATTTTTTTAAAAACAACTGGAAGTAAAAAGCTTAACCAGCTTTGTTTTAAGACTGGTTCAGGATATAAAGAGACATCAAAAGCAACAAAAACATGCCATGGTATGACAAGCTTTGTGCCTGATCCTGAACGAGCAGGGCCTGGGTAAATTTTGACCAGTGGCCCAAATGTACGTGCTTGTGTTCCCAACATTAAATAATTGACCTCATGTTGCATCCCACCCTAATGGGTAGATACCAATGCTGTTTCTGCCACCATATGAAGCTAAGAAAAGCTTTGTGCCTGATCCTATGAAAGTTGAGGCTGGGTGAATTTTGACCAGTGAACTGAGTGTATATGCTCAGGTTTCCCATGTTAAATAACTAACCTTGTGTCGCATCCTGTCTTGGTGAGGAGACATGGGTAAATACCCATGCCATTTCCTCAGTCAGATGCTATTACCATATTGTAGTATTGGTTCTGTGGCCATGACCAGCTAAGGCAAGCTTTGTGCCTGAACCCATGCAAGCAGGTGCTGGGTAAAAGTTTACCAATATTTTATCCAGTGACCTAAGTGTACAGACCCCACTTCAGTGTATGTTTGTTGGGGAACGTAAATGCCCATGCCATTTCTGCTGCCATGACAAGCTTTGTGTATGTTCCCATGTAAGTGGGGGCTGGGTAAATTTTGACCAGTGGCATGAGTATACATGCTTGGGTTCCCCACATTAAATAAGTGACCTGGTGCTCCAGTGGGTTGACTCGAGGTAAATACCCATGCTGTTCCACGGCCATGACAAGCTAAGACAAACTTTATGCCTGATCTCACATAAGGAGGGCTAAATAAATTTTGACCAGTGGCCCAAGAGTACATGCTCGGTTTCCCCACATTAAATAACTGAACTTGTATCACATCCCACTCCAGTGGTGGGGCTCTGGGTAAATACCCATGCCATCGGTGGTCCTACCACAAGATGCATATAATCTCTAAGTTGTGTCTTTGTTTTCAGGCAGTATGCGACTCAGTTGTGGCCTCTGTCTTCAGACATAGTTGCAGCTGAGGAAAATAATACTTTGAGGTGTCCAGCACTGTAGAACAGCTGTCTGAGGATGCATCCTCTCATTGCATTAGAGAGGGGGATCGGGCCAACTGAAGGTTGCGGGTACTGGAGAATTTTTGTACCAGGCCCAAGTATACACACTTAGGTTTCCCACATAAAATCAGACTTTGTGTCACATCTCATCTCACTGTGGAGACCAGGGTAAATAAGATGCTTTCCATGGTAAAGATGATGTGGATCAAAGTGTAGTATCTGTTCCAGCAGCAGCATCTGACAACAGGCCAACAGCTGCGGTTGCAGCCATTATTAGTAGGCCACCAGCCTCTCCAGCTCCTGCTACTCCAACAAGCTTCTTGCTCCAGCCATCCCCAGCAGCAGCAACAATATGCAATAAACTATTCTTTTCAGGATAACATTATTCAGCAATTACAAAACTGTCCTTCTCAGGACAACACTCTTCAGTAACAGCAGAAACTGTCCTTCTCAGGACAACACTCTTCAGCAACTACCAAGACTGTCTTTCTCAGAACAATGCTATTTCTCAGCCTCTACATGATTTTGCAGAGTTAACTTTTGCTTATTATTTTTGTTTATGTATTTTTCTTTAACAAAAATAAATTTGGCAACTTTTTTGTTGTCGTCTCCCTTCATTCAATATCTGTTTGCAGGCCAATATACCACCCACAACAAGAACAAGGATGCAAGGCATTCGATAGATAACAATTTTTCCTCACAGTGGGAGCGAATTTTCTGCTTCTTTTATAGGTCACAGAATGGAATTTTTGTTTTAGACATAAAGACTTCATATTGGCTGAAACATTTTTATTTTTTACTTATTTTCTAGTCAGAAATTATACATGAGCCACTTGCACAGATACATATCATTGCTCACTTCTATTTGAGCCATAGAAATGTCAACTTTCACTTGTAATTTCCGTTTACAACCCACAACTTAAAAAAGTCATTGTAAAGTCATTCCCATGCAACATTACAAAAACTCACATATTAATCAAAAAATACAAGATGGCATGAGAGCCATTGGCAGACTGACTCAGTAGGCTGGGTACCAATGAGCATTAGCTGTGTATGTATTTCCAAAGAATGATACAATTGCAAAATTGGGAACTTTCCAATACTAAATTGTCTATTTTTTATTTTCATGTTCTTGCTATCTTTATCTAATTTTTTATCAAAGAAACTTCATTATGAATAAATTTGGTCAAGTTACTGGATCCACCCAATGCTTTTATCCACTGGGTCATGTGTCCTTGTAAGTTCAATACCTGGCGATGGCAGTGGTGAACAAAAACTTGGAGAGTTGAGTTAAAGGGAGATAACTGAGACATCTGGAAGAGGTATGGCATGTCGAACTAGAATAATCTACCCCAGTGGACAAAATAAAGGTTTCAGTTTGAAATTCCAATCACCTGAAGAAGGATGAAGCATACAATGGCCGAAATTTCATGAATATGGCAATAAAGATGAGGACAACAGTCCAAATAATGTAAATAATATTAATTTGTGACAATGATATTAGAGTGAAATCATACTGCCTTATCATAAGGCAATAGGAAGGCATTACCCAGTCTAGAAGAAGGAAAATTCTTAATTCAGAACAATAGATAAGGGCCAGTAAATTGGGCCTCATCAATGGTTTTGAATTCAGTGGATATTTTCTCCTAGAATGGCTAATACTTAAGGCAAGAGAGCATAGTCTACCTTGCTATTTAACCCATAGCTGGGAAGGAAGAGGAAGAAATTAATTCATGCCTTTCTAAAGACATTAGTGTAAAAGTGAACATAATTGATGAGGTTGGATCTTGAACCCATATTGCCTATTCCATTTTCTGTGCCAATAACTGTTATGCTACTTGCACAAATCAGCTGACTGCAAAAAAGTAAATAACAAACACCAATTAACAATCTAAATTAAATGTTCTAATTTAGCTGACCAAATTATGAAGTAAAATTTACTAGTTAGTCTTTAGAATAGATATATTTAATTTTTCATTTATAGTATTAAATTATTTTTAATGCATAAACCAAGGAATATTACCTAAATAATTACTATTAAGTATCAGTGACCCTTCAGAGAGATGAGGAAAATCGATTAATATTACAATAAATCATTTTTGTGTTATGCTGGATTTGTTTCATGCTTTGTTTTTAATAACTATATATTTTAATTAATGTTGCAGACAACCTGTCATACAACCTTTGTTTTTAATATTTTCTTTCCTTTCCCCATTGTACAAAATCAAATATTATGCATAACAATGTGAAGCATTTGTGGAAAATTTTTTCTTTGTCTTAGAATAGAATTGGCACTGACAGTCGGGTTATTGACTCATGAAGGTTTTCGGAAAAACAAATCCCATCAATAGTTATGATCTCAATTCCTTAAAGGATGCATTTATCTTTTTGCAGAGCCATTAGTGTCACATATCAGGGTCAAGTATAATTCATTGCAAAATAAGATATTTTATAAAAAGAAAATATGTCTACTTTCCCAACAATCAGGCTTTACTTATTTTATTTATTTTGAAAGCTTAACATAAAACATACACAATGCTATTTTGTTCTCCCCATGAAACTCTGGATAAAACATATACACACAAATAAAGAAGCAAAATAAATCACATCAAAGTAGCACTGTCAACACAGATAAAAAAAACAAAACACTGAAAGAATCAATATTTCAAATTAAATCTAAAAGAAAAAAAAATTTTCATGAAAGAGATTAGAAATATTTTTTAAAAATTCAATAAAAATCTGAACTAAAATATGAAAAATAGTTTGCTAATTAAAAGATAAAAAGCTCAAATTAGGATGTTAATATTAATTGTATTAATAATTAGTTGAAAATGCAAATTAAAAAAGCCGTAGCTTATTTGACCTTAATGAGGGACTATAATTTTGAAACTTGAAGAAACCTGCAGGTTGAGATGTTGTTACCCAGGATTTAAAATCTTCAAATGATGGAACAAAAGTGATAACTCAGAGAAAAGTAACAGAAGGAAACTTTACCTTTTACTCATTTAATTATCAGGTAAATTTAATTATCAGGTAAAGCAAACCACATTTATTGAAATCAACATTTCTTAAAACAAATTTAAGCACAAAAATTTCTTTGGAACATCCAAGAGTTGTGTTGACAAATTCTGTCTGTGTTAATTTGCATTACATTAATTAATATAAGAATAATTAATGATTCTTTGTTTTGAATTTGCACTTGAAAATATTCTTCAGATATAACAACTTTGAACATACTGGTAATTATATATATATATATGTATACATACAAATATAGGTAACTATACTCGTTTCGAAAAACCTTTGAATTTTTGATTTGCCAATAATCAAATCAATCTCAAGGGAAAAAAAAGGTTTTAAAAAAAGAAAGAGCTATGAAAGTCTGTCGAAAAAAATCACACAGATACAGGTTTGAAGCCCAAAGAAAAACCCAAAACAAAAAACAACCAACTAACAAAAGAAAACCTTAGAATTTAGCAAAAAAAAACCTGTCTACAACTATATACAATATGTATATATATATATATATATATATATATATATATATATATATATATATATATTCTGATATTTACTTCATTCTCTATTATATATTGTGTTTTTCACTTGTGTCTCTCTACAGGATGCAATGGATAAATTGTCATCTAAATTATAAAAAATGAAAATAACACTGACATCTCATTTTAACATATATTTATCAAAAGAATACAAAAATATCTTGAAATACTAAAGATATAAATTTATTCAATACAATTGCCATTGGTTTCAACCATGGACACCAGACGAGTTTGGAAACTCATGCACCTCTTCTAGACAGCCTCCTTGATTAAGTTGATGAATGCTGCCATAATCCTTGCCTTCAGTTCATCTTTTTCATGTTATAAGGCATTTTGTTGGTCTCTTATCAACTGCACCCCACACATAATAATCAAGGAGTTGCAGTCTGGGGAGTTAGGTGGCCAGATGTAAGGGGTGATGTGATGCAGAAAATGTCAAGCAGCCATGATTGGGATCTCCTGTTTGTATGGTATTGTGCAGAGTCCTGTTGCCAGATATAGGGTCTTCCAGCAGCCACCTGCTTGATCTAAGATAATGATCTCCTTACTAAGGCCCCATGGGAAGATGAATCACTAGTGCTCACTCAAACACCTTCAAATCACCATTAGACTCACTGTTGAAAATGACCTTCTGCCAATAAAACTAACTGTTCACTCCCTCAATGATAGTGTTCACACAGAATTTGTCTGAAAAAATTTAAGCCAAATTATAAGATCCACAAGAAATTTATAGAGAAAGGGACAAAGTTGGAGAAAGAAGGAGTGGATGACCAAAAAATTTTTAAAAATATTGATTTTTTAAAACAACTACCAAATTTCTTTGTTTTGTTATAATGGTTAGAATTATAGAGATGTATTAAATTAGTTTCAAAATAATTCAATATAAGTTTATTTTTTAATGCAACTCTATCCAGTTCACTTGTTTGTTCATTTGGATTCATTTATCAAATTTTTAAATTCTCAATCAGAGAATTTATGGACAACAGAATCTATATAACATTTTTACACTGGAACACACACTGGCATGTGAAAGTTTTGAACCAACTATATAAAATGATTATATAGAAGTTAAGATTGTTTAGTAGTATGCTTTTACTAGTAGTGACTTTGAGGATTGTAAAATAAGTTGTTGTATTTTTGTTGGTGCAATGTAACAGAAGATACACTGCTTGAAGTAGCTTGAAACTGAAAAAAAAATGCCATGCAAAATTTGGCCAATCAAAGATCTAAGATGATAAAATCATTATAATATGCAAATTTCTTAGTAGGAAATGTTTCATCTCATCTCATTAACAGGAGTGTGAGGTGCCTTGTCAACTCACTGTCATTGAACATTAGCTTGCTTCTTTACATTAAAATCAAGGCTAAAATTTCTGCTGAAACAAAGTTGTGACTTTGAAGGAGAAGATGACTCATCAAGAAATAGCCAGACAGTGAGGAATTTCTAGAAACAGCATTCATATGATCCAAAACTACTGGAAGTGCAAAGAAAACCAGAAGACCACAAAAGTTAAACAAGAGAGATGGAAGAAAGACTGTGAGAATCTTGGTAGGCAATCCAAAATTAACAGCCAGAAAAGTGGGTATCGAATGTAGTATTAACGGTGATTCAGTATGCAGGTGTATTATGAAAAAAAAAATGTACAGATGTATAGCAGTAAAAAACCATCATTAACAAAAGAACATCTTAAATGGAAAGTAGAAAAAAGTAACTTTTATTGATGAATGCAAAATAGAGTTAAATTCTAATGCAAGAAAATATGTAGGAAGATCTTTGAGAGAAAGAAACAATGCAAGATATATCATAAAGATAGTAAAATTTGTTCATGGACAGGTAATGGTGTGGTTGATTTTTTACAGTGTACAAGCTTGAGAGACACTTGAGATAGGGGGGTACGAAGTAAAAGGCCATAGACTTGAACAGATTATTTTACAAAAATGAAAAGTTGATTTTTCAATTCAATAAATTTGTCAGTACAGACAAGGCCAGTTTAGCTTAGCAAAATTCCATTAAATGAAACTACCTGTAAATGAAGGAATCATTCTCAAATAATAATTTAGATTATTAAGTATACAGTTTGTTCTTAACAGTGAAAACTATATTTTACTATGACCTAATCTTCTAAACTACAGTTTACTATAGCCCAATCTTTTACCTATAAAACTGGAGAAATCTTTCAGCATGACAGTGCTCCTTGCCACATATCATGTATATCAAAAAGTATTCTTGTGGATGTTCAACTTTGATAGTCTGGCTAGCACAAAATCCTGATTTCAATATAATTGAACCATTGTGGTGGGAACTGAAGAAAATAGTGCTCTTACAAAACGAATTTTTTACATTTTATTGTAGCAGTTGATCTAGCCAAAAGAAGCAACAATAATTACTAGCTCCATACTATGATGTTTATACTAATAAACATCACATTTAGTAAAAAAAATAATCCTTTTTAACTTAATGTCTGAAAGGTGAAACTTTCACTGGTGATCCAGTATTTTTGTATAGCCTTTTTTCAGCATCACTATACTTAAGATGCTCTATCATCTGCTAAACAGCATAAAGAAAAATACAGTTGGTTGAGCTGAGTGTTCCTGGAATCAAGTTCATGTCATCCATTCATAACTAACACCACCAAGAAATTAAAACTATTTGATATAGTGATTAATGCTTGTGTATGCTTCTAGGTTTAAATGGTTAATTCATCTGGAATCAAAGAAAGAATTTTTTCAAAATAATAAAGGGCATTATCTGCACACCTTTTGAAATACATGTGTATGTGTTTATCTCCAAATACCACAAGTATTTTATACAAGACTCTTGTTCAAATATCTTCTTATTGATTGTATGTATTTGAACTTAATTTGACTAAAAGTTTGGCAATACTGACCTGTGCACTTCTATCCAGTCTCACATATTTCTGCACAAGAGAAAAAAAATGTCAGCCATTTTGGTGATATTGCTCCATTGCCACCATTTTATTTCTTATGTAAAACGAGATGTGAAGCATATTTGAGCAATGATTATGACAAAGCTAAAACTGCTCAAACACTTTATTAATATGGTTTATCAGCCAGTCATAGCTTACTGGCTATTTAGTGTTAGGAAGAAGAACGTGTTTTAGCCTTCCAGTAGCACACTGATACTAATATTAGCATTAGCGTAGCCAGTGATACACTAACACTGAATGCGAATATAGAAAGACGAAATACGCAAACGTAACAAACAAAACATTTAATAAGGTAAACAACTTACATACATATATTAAAAAGATTTACATATGTCCCAAAACAAATGATTGTTCATATTGTCACAAAGGAACAAGGATGTTTACAGAATGAGAACAATAGAAATAACATACCAACTTTATGGCCCTTGATCGTCCACAGATAAGTGAATAGAAATTATTTTTTTCTTTCGCTAAGCCGTGCACATGTTGACCAATTTCCACATGTGTGTGTATGCCCTGGTGGTCAGAAAGGCTATTTCTCAAAAAAACTGAACCAAAAAACTAAAGGGACAGAAGAGTTCTCCTCTTTAAAGGGGCCGAACTCCCATGAGCTCAACCCAAGGGAAAACAACTGTCGTCTCCCTACAACTTCATGGTCATAAAGTAAAATTAGAAATTGCTAAATTCCTTGAAAAAGACTACTGTAATGACAGGAACAGCAACACAGGCATGATGAAAGAAAGTGAGGTCTATTGTAAAAGAGAATAAACTACTGAAAGACAGGGAATTAATTGGCAAGCTAGTAATTCCTGAAACAAGTCCACCAGGTATATCCTGTGCATACTATATATATCTACCAATATAGTCAGTCTACAATAGGGAGAGTAGGACATTCCAATACAACACCTCCGTCTGAGCTAAATTCCCCATGAAATTTGACTTAATATCTCTTCTTTTTGGGGGTCAGGATATAACGGTTTGACTTTTTTCCTCTTCCTAGTACTTTTACATCTCTCCAGCAGAAAAGTTACAAAACCAGTTGTATCTAGAATCTTTGATTGTAAAACCCAAATGCAAATACCAAACACAAATGTCAGAGTAGATGGGAACCAAATACATATTAAATGTGACTGTGCCATATACTAAATCATTCAGAAATATGTACCAATAATTGTTTGCTCTTCTTTCAAGTTGAATCATCTTGTTAAGCATGTCATGTGGGTCAGTCTATGAAAACAGATTTCGAGAAAGTGCTATTTGCAGATGAGCATCAGCTGACAATGGGTGACTCTGAGAGTTACCAAAATGAGTGGTACCTGATAGAAACAAAGTCTGTTTGATTGAGGCATCAGCAAGAAGATGGAGGGGTTATGTCTTGAATGGAAATTATTGATAATGAATTGGTTGGCTCCAACTAAGTATCAAAATAACACCACCTACTTACAATGAAGACATTCTGACATGGCTTAAGAAGAAGATTATGGCATTCAAATGAAAAGTCATACACAACAATACTCATTCACACTGCTAGTATGACTAATGAATAATTACAAATGATATACTTACAGTATGACTACTATGTTTGTTGGATCTAAACTATATTGAGAATCTTTAAAGCAGTTTGAAGTGGTATGTTCATGGGAGTAAGAAAAAATTGTATTTAAATATAATCTTGGGTAGCAATACTGCCTGCTTGGGAAACCATGACCAATGAAGAAATTCTCAAATTAACTTCTGCTGGCAGTGGGGAGCCTCATGTCATTAGAATTGAAAATACATCAGTAAATAATATCAGTATCTGTCTATATTTCTGAGATGAGGTATTATGTGCACTATTTACATTATTTGGACTATAGTCCTCATCTCTGTCACCATATTTATTACAACATTTTGGCTGGTGGTTGGAATGTTGAACTGAACACTTTATTTCACTCACTGGGGTAGACTGCTCTAGTTCCACGTGCCATGTTTAATGGATATCAGTTATCTCCTGTTAATTTTTCTCTGAAAGTCCTCTATTGCCTTAAGCAGGTATTGAACTCACACTCTTTGGATCTTGTCCTTGGATCTAACTAACACCTTTATCCACTGTGCCATGTGTCCTTGAAGACAAACAAAATGTTGTAATAAATAGTGCGACAAAGATGAAGACAATAGTCCGAATAATGTAAATAATATCAGTTTTCTGCTTTGTAATTGCACCCAACATGGGAAGAACAATTTTGTACATCATCTATTTGAATAAATTATTGTTACGTTAGTCATTAACTTTTATTTTTGATACTTACATACCTTCAAATTGATGAATGAGAAGACTGTATACAAAGTGGAACCAAAAATGGAGAATTGCTGTTATATCTGATTGAGTTTAAAATCATTTACATGATCTTGTTGAGGAAGACATTCTCCACTCAGCAGCTTCTTTCTCAAAGACATAACATTGCAATTCTATAACAAACTCTATTGCATCGCAGATGTCAAGATCAGCTCCATTCTTAACTAGCACCAGTTCAGCTGCTTGCAATTGGAATATGCTATGCTACTTCCACAAAGTTGCATCACCCTCATGTCCTCTATATTTCAAATGTAACAAGAAAATTCCACAGTTTTTCCCCAAGAACTGCTGCTACCTCCACTTGGATCCTTCCCAGAACACAACAACCATAATTTTTTCCAGTCAAGGGTCAATCATTATCTATCCTAATTATCTATTATAGCTATCTTCACTACTCTGCTTTCATTTATATCATATACCTCTCTCATCATTACCATTTTTAACATTAAACATCTACCTTGTTTAGCTCTCAAACCTTGTATCAAGTAAACTTTAATACAGAAAAATATAAAAAAATGTTGTTTTTTTTTATATATATTCACAAACTTAATTTTATTTCAGACTGTAATGTAAACTTCTGGGATATTTAACATATACAAAAGATTTATATTTGATCAAAATTTTATGACTTTCCAACCATCAGTTAGTAATTTTTCTTATTTGCATAAAACATTTAAATGCACTGTGTGTGTGTGTGTGTGTACATGCAGGTGTGTAAGAGAGAAAGAGAGACTGATTATCATTATTAATACCTAGTTACTTCATTTTACCATGACCAGAGGTCAAATGTAACTCAGCAAGTTTGTGATATAGATGTCAGATTCAAATTTCTTAACTATATTGATATATATGCCATATATGTTTATGGTTTTTACCAGCAATGGCAGAAAAAAAGAAAAAAGAAAAAACAGATTTATTAAAGCAGAGAAAACTTATATGAAGATGTTAAAGTGGCTCACTTAACATATTCAAAAGCTGATCTTCCTGCTAGATTTACAACCCTAAGTTCAAGAATGCCTGCCCACCATGTGTGGTGTGTATCAGATAAGGGTATCAGCCACCAGGGAATGTGTTAAAGTACTTAATCTTGATGGTTTGCAGGCCTGCTTCCGATTCCCTTGGGGATCAGGTAGTATTGCACCATGTAGGGATAACACTGAACCATACCAGCTTGCTCTGGTATAAGTCTCAGGGATATATATATATATATATATATATATATATATATTTACATACACAAATATGTGTGCATGTGAGTATGTGTTACCGAACATTATGCATGTATATATGTTCGGTAACACATACTCACATGCATAAATAAATCTATACATTTTCAGGAATACATAAACCAAGAAAAATGATAAGTAAACTATAAAATATATATGTACTAATGTCTATATAATGATAAGTAAACTATAAAATATATATGTACTAATGTCTATATATATATAAAGAATCTTTGTATATAACTAATAATAGACAAAAAATATCATATTTAGTATGAATTATAATTCTTTACATTTTCTTATTTATTAATTGCAAATTTTATTGAAAATGCATTCAGTTATAATGTTGTTTTGTTTCGTTTTTACTACTAGTCAATTTGTTTTATTATTTATCTTTCCATTTTTTTAAAACACCACCAACAATAATAATAATAATAATAGTAATAATAATAATAATAACAAAGTTTTCTGTTATACTTTATAATAATTCATACTTTGTAGCAATATATTGCACATTGATGATGAACTGTTTACTCTGACATCCAGTGTATGTTCTATGCGTGTAGGTGGCAGTGGGTAGAAGTAGTACCTTTGTTGTTTGGCAGGCAGGCTAAATCACATGAAATTACCATCGGGACACGCTGCACTCTTCTGTGATAATAAAACCTAAGGGGGGTGTTGTTCATTGTGTTTGTGGCAAATATTTGCACCAACACTTTGTTATCAGCACTTCCAGTAAATGTGTCTGGTTCTACACAAGCTTTCACTACTCTAAACATATCTTTTGTGTAGATAGTCTGCAGTTCAGTTTTGTGTTCCTTCTTTGCTATTCCACCTGAGCAACAAGTCCACTGGTGAGAGAGTTAAGGTGACAGGTGCAGGATTAAAACTCATACATCAAAAACAACAGGAGAGTTCATCATATATATATATATATATATATATATATATATATATATATATATATATATATATATATAACAGATATGTATATATATATATATATATATATATATATATATATATATATATATATCAACAGATGTATGTATGTATGTATATATATATCAACAGATGTATGTATGTATATATATATATATATATCAACAGATGTATGTATGTATATATATATATATATGTATGTATGTATATATATATATATATATATATATATATATATATATACATACATACATACACAAAGATGTTTTACTTTTTACTTAAGCTTTTGGAATTATGAATTCATCATTTTTTCTTGTTTTACATAAATGTCTATAAGTATGTTTTACATAAATGTGTATAAGTATATATATATGTGTGTGTGTGTGTGTGTGTGTGTGTGAAAAAATGTTTGACAAGATGAAAAATTTTTCTTGTAATGCATTTCATCCTTTACGGCATTGTCAGGGTAAATTTGTTATGTTGGTGCAACTACATATGTGCATGAATGAAGGATGCTGGGAAATTAATTATTTTTTTTTTTTATCTAGACAATTTCATTTAGATTCTTTTTTTTTGTCACTTTTTTTTAGTAGATATCTCACACTGTGAACATAGAAGATCTGTCAGGAATGGTGAAATGTTATAAGATCCCGGGTGCAAATTTACTATAGATTACCATGTGGACAAGGCACTCTCCAGACATTTTCAACCCACTTGAGTATTATGTGTGGAGCATAGTTTAGTGAGAGATCAGCAAAAACCTTGTAACACCAAAGATGAACTGAAGGTAAGGATTATGAGAGCATTCACCAACTTAAACAAGGAGACCATCCAGAGGAGTTGCAAGTTATTCTGAAGTCGTCTGGAAGCCGTGGTTGAAGCCAATGGCAATTTTATTGAAGAAATTTAATCTTTAATATTTCAAAATATTTTGGTAAATATATCTGTTAAAAGGAGATGTCAGTGTTATTTTCATTTTTACATAATTTAGATGACAATTTATCTATTTCACCCTGTATGTCTTTACCCAACTTATGGAGGCATGGTGGAGTAATGGATAGTAGCTCAGATTGAGGAATTGGAGAGCTGAGTTCAAATTCCAGTCACATCCATTGCATTTACTTACATGCTAATACCCTTGGAAAAGGTATAAAACCTAGTCTTCTTCCCGGTAGCTGTGGATAAATAGCAGGACAGACCAGATTCTATTGCCTTATATGGCAAATGGTCTACCACAGAAAGAAATGGCAACCTACTGTGAGAAAAAAATCTGCCTCATCAGTATCAAAAGATACATGATTGCCTAAGCTTGTATCATGCATGGCACATAAATGAACATAGACCAGGTTCTATAGCCTTGGATGGCAACTGGTCTACCACAGAAAGAAATGGCAACTTAGTGCAGGAAAAAAAAATTTGCCTCGTCAGTCATGTATCAAAAGATACATGATCACCTATGTATGTATCACATATGGCACATAACTGAGTGACAACTTAATCATTTCTCTTTGTGATATTTACTTGAAGCTGGTAATGTGGTTGCTTTTAGCCATTTTTCTTCATATTCTGCTTCTTTTCATTCTATTTACCTTTTCAATACAAAGTTCTTCAAATATTTTCTTGTGAGTTAGTCCACTTCTTGCTATCCTTTTAATTTTTACCAAATTTCATTTGGTGGTATACTTGAAATAATTTATTTTCTTGTTTTTATCGTACCAATGTCTCCAATTTTTCTTTGATTGTTCAGTCAATGTCCAATTTTATATATATATATATATATATATATATATATATATATATACACACACACTAGGTGACAATAATGTCACTATACAGTTATAATAAAAAGTAAAGCATTGAAGCAGGTGGCTTGCAGTTTGAATAATATTGGTAATTAATTTACTATTGTTTACTATAGAATTTTATTGTTATTAACTAGAATTAACCAGAAACATTTTAATAATAAATGTATGTTGATTATACTGAACAGTACTGTTGATTAATTGCTTTGTCTTAATTGTTATTGTAAGTAACTGTATGGTGACTTTATGACTGCTCTCTCTCTATATATATATATATATATATATATATATATATAAAGGGTAGAGGTTATAGTAGTTCCAACGAGAGAAAAGTGTGTATATCAAAAAGAAGAGAGAAACCGCAAACGTTTTGGGTTGTAATGCGGCTTTTTTAAAAAAAATATATTAGGCTTTATTTATAATTTTGCTACATGCGTTTCCGGTCTTGTGACCTTCATCAGGCAAAGTGTGGATATTTCCACATATTATTAAAAATAATTAATTTTTTTTCTTATGTTTTTTGATGTTAAATATTCTCGATATGAGACCTTCTCTTTTTTGTGTGTTAGTGACCCAAATGTCTTCCTGAATATATATATCCTTTACATTAAATTGAAATCAATGACACCTGATACTGCTGTTCTTCAGAAGGTTAGTTGCCCAAGTGCGGAAAATATGATAATTGACTATCAGATGCATTGGGTCAGGCATGTAGTCCGTATGGGAAAAAGTAGATTGCCAAAGTAGATATTTTAAGCTCACTGCTAGTGGATGTTTGAGTCATAAGCGAAGGAAGATGTTCAAGGATTGTGTAAAAAAAAATCTAAAGGAGATCAGTTTGAATGCTGGGAACTGGGAGAGAGCTGTTGCAGAGGGTTGTGAGACATCTGAAGTAAAGAACTTGGTGCATGCAGAACTTAAATGGTGTCTGCAGAAAAGCATTATGAAAGGCTTGGATGCTAAAATGGTGGACTTGAAATGTGAGAGATGTGATTGTATTCTACTTTCTAACAATAGATATGTTAACCATCTGGAATCACATAAGAGACAACCTTCTCATTAATTGCCACCTTGATGACCAGGTGATACTGTTAGTGTGATTTGCTGCAAGGTATACAAATCTACGGCTGGGTTGAAGAGATACACAGTAGTGCACAAGGAACAGATATCACAGCAAGATCCAATCAAACCTATGAAGACACTAGAGTTTACCTGTCATCTATGTTTCAAGTCATGCAAATCGGCTGCTGATTTGAAGAGTCACCTTTATAGCCATTCAAGAATGAGCAGTGAGGAGCAAGGTGGGGAGATGCTGATATGTAAGATGGAGATCATCTGTGAAGATGAAGCAATCAAAAATTGTGTGTGTGAATATATATATATATATATATATATATATATATTTCTTATTATTATTATTGAAATAGGGAGCATTTTATTAATCAAGAAATAGACACAAAAATAATGTCTCGATTAAACATAGACACTTAAGGTACCTTTCATCTGATGGGAAGAAAAAAATTTCGATATTAAGATAAACTACTGAAAGGAAACAAACTGCCCTGCCAGAGGTCTAAAAGAGACAAGGGGAAGGGGAAAAAATTTTAAGTTATCAAGAACAAGACAAAGACTCACTAAAAAGTGCCAGTTTGTGTTTCAGAGTTGGACGAGATGTGTTGATAACAACTACCTCCAAGATGTTAAGATGGTGTTTTGTTCAGGCTCTGTGCAGCACAAAGAAGAAATGTACTGAATAAATGGACCCAGAAGTGACAGAACTCAATAAATGCTCCCTGATGGCAGACACATGTGCCTGTGATTGCCTGGATGCTAATAGAGCATGTCTACATATAGAGCTAGGCACATGCTGTGCAATTCACACTTCCAGCCATTGAATATTCTTATCTACATAGTCGGTCTTACACTGACACTTAAAATGATAAATAACTAAACTTTGTTGATAGGTGGGCAAAACATCCTTATGGACAGAGGAGAAATCACTTCTAGTAGTGAAGATGTTCCATACAACTATAGAATTGAAGGAGTGCCTGATAGGTAAGAATATCTTATCAGTACATAACTGACTACAAATGCCAATCCAAGGTAATCTCATGCAGACAGTACACTTAGATGGACCCAATGTTTTAATTTCATTAAACTTAGAAATTTCAAGTCTTCGTTTTGATGATACCTTCAGGATAGCCATTGGCAAGAAAGATATTGGTAATTTCCCTGAATTAAGCATCCAGTGTGCACTCTGAACATATCAATACATGATGTGTAAATGCTTTCACAAGGTTAATTTTCATAGACTTAGGAGCAAAAAAGTCCCAGCTGAGATACAACCCAGTAAAAGTGGGCTTCTTATATACACTGGTGAGAAAAGAAGTGGGAGTCCTCTCAACCAGCACATGCAGGAAAGTTAACTCTCCAACTCAATCATAAATTGTAAAGAGAGGTGGTGACTATTTAGAAGTTGAAAAAAACCTGTCTGCCTCAGCCAACCATTTGTCTAAATGGTTTGTTGAAGTTCTTTATCCTGTTTTGCAGTTTTATTCTGAGTATTGCATTCTGGATTCATTCCGGCTTGCATCTGATATACGTAAATTGCAACATAATTCTGATATGGAGTTTTTTTGTGCCTTTTGATATTTGTAGTTTGTTCATCAACCAACTCAATAGTATTCACTGTATTCCATTTTATCATCATTGTTGTTGCACCAGAGTCAATAAACAGCAGAAATTTGACATAGAAAATAAGTAGCTTCTCCCAGCTTCTTTGGAAACCATCATTTATGATGGAGTGACATCATGACAGCAACATAAGTGTCAAATCTGTACTTATTCTGACACCATTCCTTCTTCTCTATCAGAATGCCATCTCTGCCTTAATTCTGAATAATGGTACACTT
Organism: Acanthosepion pharaonis; assembly: GCA_903632075.3. Lineage (NCBI taxonomy): Eukaryota > Metazoa > Mollusca > Cephalopoda > Sepiida > Sepiidae > Acanthosepion > Acanthosepion pharaonis. Next base: position 314,942 of record CAHIKZ030005512.1, on the reverse strand, counting down.
AGGAGCCTAATACAAGAGGGTGTTTTAATAATCAAGGTGGTTTGAATTTTTTTCAATATGCAATAAATAGAGGGGTCTTAATAAAAAAAGTGGATCAGAAAGGTGTTAAAAAGTATGAAATTAATAAACAGAGTGGTCTTAATAAGCTCAGAGTGGGTTAGAAAATTTCCTCAAAAAAAAAAAAAAAATCTCCTCACTAAGGCATGGAAGATTAAATACTTAATTTGAAGATTTTCTTAAATTTACAATAATAAGATGGTGTAATGCAAGTAATACAAAATAAGATAGGTTACTGCTGGTAATACAATAATAATGTTAAAAATTATTTTCTAAAAACAAAAAATAAAATAAAATCTATAAATTCATAAAAATTTCCAACACTTTAATAATAAATGAAATTTCATGAAAGAATGCAGCTAATAATTGAAAATTGCCTGATGTATACAAATACAAAGAGAAAAAGAAAATTTTTACGTGACCCAGTGACTTTCCCTTATATTTTTTTATATTGAAATTCTCATTAATGACGAAAACATTTTCAACACTGAGTTGCCCAAAACGTGACTAAATGTGATGCTAATGTAAAGAAGATTGATGATAATGTTTCATGCAAGAATTTCAAGCAGCAAAGAAATCTAATTTTGCAAATATCAAATAATATTTCTTAATAATTCTCTTTATAGAAAATAACTTACATTGTTCTCAAACAAACATCAACACAAAAGACATTTTTCTTTTCTCAGGAATATCAAACGAACAGTTGCTTTCATTTGTAAACTAAGCTGATTTTTAACTATTCATTGGATTAATTCACTATTTTCTCACTCTCTTTCAAAAAGAGATTTTGAAACATCCTCCTTAGGATGTAGGTGGTTATAGCTCTCTACATTTCCCTTTTTCATTATAAATTGTTAATTACCATGGTCCTTCTTGGAAAAGGTAATAGAGTTGTTTTTCATTGTCTTCTTTCTGGTTTTTGCATTTTGCCTAAACTGTTTATCCCTATCAAGTATGCTCTGCTATTTTACCAATAGCTAAGCACACAAAAGATAGATTCATACCTTTTCCAAGGCTATTAGTGTGAAATGAATGTACAAGCCTCCCAATTCCATTTTCTTTGTTGAGAACAGTTGCATCACCTACACATTCTTTCAAAATAAATCATATATTAAAACATTCTAAAGCTCTGGTTATTATCAAATATTTTGAAGCTGTTTATCTAACACATTATTGAAAATATGCAAAAGCAGATGAATAAATCTGTAGCATCATCAGAAAAAATGTATTTATTTTGCACTACAAATATTCATTTTCAACATAATCTCTTTTTTTGTGAATACAGTTAATCTAATTCCTCTAAATTAATTACATATACGGTGGAATATTCGTTCACAAATTTAATTAATTCCTGAAAGCTATTCATAACCCAAAATGTTTGCAAACCGAAATTATTTTTCCAATAGGAATCGATATAGAGAAAAAAGTCACAGTACAATAAAATTGAAAAAGAAAAGAATTGCACAACACAAAAATGTATACAACATGGCAGTCAACTCAGAAATTATTCCATTTGTGTTAACTTGACTAAGTTGTTCGAGAACCAAAATTTTGTTTGATAACCAAGGCCTTTTCATTTTGAATTTTTTTTTGCTTGAAAACTGATTTTTTTGACATGTGAGATGTTCAACAATCAAGGTTCCTCTATACTGAACCTTATACAGTGGAAATTTCAGATCAAAATTCAACTAACAATTGTGTTAGGCTATGAACTTATTCATACAACCTCAGTATTTTTCATTTTCTATCGATGATTACATATATACTTACATGGTAAATAAAACCAGAGTGAAGATGTAAGCAGATATCAACATTTCAATTATACACTTTGCATGTAAATAGAAAAAGATGATGTTCATAATTCATACAGTTGTGCTTTTAATATTTGTCTTCTAATAGAAAATATACACTGATGAACAGAAAGCATTATGATTGTCTTCCTCAAAAGGTGTTGGCCCTAAACATAACATCAAAACAACACTTACCTACCTGGCTGTTAATACTTCCCCAGAATAACAACCTTCTTTCACTAACACAAGATCAAATATTTACAATCACATGCACATTGAAGATGCTATTGGTGAAAGAAATTGGTTAGAATTTTATGTCTTCATTGCCATACATGCATTGTGTGTTTTGACACATTCTTTTCATCCCTTGATTAAAGTTATATGTAATTTATGCCACAGTAGCCAATCTATTGGCTCATACTTGGTGGGGAAGCCTCTGACCACTTCTTACATGGAACTATTCTCAGTGGTTCAAAATACTGTGATAACAACACAGATGAACACAAAAGTCTAAATATAAATAATGTAAATGACTATAACAGCTTTAAGTTAATTCAACTTCAAATAGCAATAGTAATGTTGCCCACACAATTTTGTCTCAGAATGCTTTAATTTCACTATTAATTTATTATTGCATGATTTACTCTCACAATTCAAATTACCCCATAATCAAAGTAGTCTAGGAGGCCACCCATTTGGTTACAAATGGCTGTAAAATGACAGAGAAACATTATTGCCTAAGAGTAGAATTTCTTTATATTAACAATTGAATTTCAGTTTTGAACCTAATATTTATCCGAAGGTGCAGCTAATATACATATATATTAATTCTGGTTGCCTGATGATCATGATAGCATGAAACTTGAGTAGCAATGCGAAAATGTTGTGATGCTGGTAAGTATATTTGCTGTGTCTTGAAAACCTGGGCATATAATACTGTATATTACTCTTTAGGTAGGTGTCCATCTTTTGGTCTTCTTCTTAGTTAATGTTTCCTTTTCCATTTGTCTTCAACCAGTTTTACTTTGTTTATTGATTGTTGGTTTTTCTTCCTATTAGTTTTTTTTCTTTGATCATTTGGCAGGCTTTGTGTTGGTTTTACCAATACTTTGAATATATATATATATATATATATATATATAGGAGGCACGGTGGGGTAATTTATATCGGCTTGGATTGAGGAATCGCAGAGCCGAGTTCGAATTCAGATTGAATCCATTACATTCACTTACGTGTTAATACCCTTGGGAAAGGTGTGAATCCTATTCTTCTCCCTTCAGCTATGGGTTAAATAGCAGAACAGACTGGGTTCTATAGCCTTGGATGGCAACTGGTCTAGGAGAAGGATAACTCTGAATTCAAAACCTGAGGGGGGTTGTTTGGGGACCTTGTGGCACTCAGTGCACTAGGTCTCTGTATTCGGCCCTTCAAAAAGTGTGGATGGTCCTGCACAAAACCTTCACCACTATAATCGAATCTCATGTGCCAGTGTCGGGCTGTCAGTTTCCTGAAACTGATCTGTTTGACCCTCATACGTCAAACCCAACGGAAGAATCGATTTATATATATATATATATATATATATATATATATATATATATATAAACAAAATGACCGTAGAATTATGTCAAAATTTGCAAAAATGTTTCATCCTCTTAGTTGTACCTAGTTTAATTTGTAACGTATATAAATGTAGGTAAAAAAAAGCAAATGCCAATAGTATAGTGAAGCTCATAAAACAGTACCCAAGGTCACCCTACTTATGCTTACTTACCAGGGACAGTACATGCTAGCTCTGATAGTAAGATCTCAAGGTCCTAGTTTTATTGCTCGCATTTCCTTGTCCGATACAGGTGAGTGGATTTGACAGAACAGCTGCCTCTTAGTATTTTCAGTAATAATAAAACTAGATGCATTTTGATTGTATGATTTGAACCCAGATTTTATTGTAATATCAGGGCATAAGAGAGAATGTTTTTAGTTTTAATTTGTATTAAATTCTTACTACATAAAAGAATCAGTGTTACTGGTCAACCCACATTGTCACTCCAAGACAGAATCATCTGCTTTGTTCCAGCAGAGTCACCATAATTTTCTGAAGTGATCAATATAATGAAGAACTGCTATGAGACAGACATTTGTTTTGTTTTTTTCTGATAAGAGTTGAAGACAATCAACAGGAATTAAGAATAGGAAAGTGAAGAAAGAAATGAAAAAGAAATTAAAATGCAGAGTAAAACACACTTATATTTGGCCAGCATCTCTGTCAGACATGTATTGTTGCTTTGCAGTCTCTGTGGATAATAAGGTGGAAGCACTCATCAACATCATTCCAACAGAATCCTCAATATTTAATGAAGTCATCAACATGTTGAATAGCGGCCTCAGACAGGTTTTTTGTTTTTTTCTTTACTTTAATTTATATTGCAATAAAGATTCATTAAAACTATGCTAAATATCTGTAGAGATAGAAATTAGCATGTACAACTGCCAAAAATTAACAGAACTTGAAACTGTGAATTTCTCTCTTCTATAACAATATCAGCTTAACTTAGTTTGGTAAGTCCAAGATTATACATGTCAACATATTTTTATGAGCCTACAAAACAGGATTCAAACTTAGAATTCTTAAGAAACTATACAGATCTGATCATCACAAATTAATCATTTATACTTTTATGGTAATTGTTCAGATGAGCTCTTCACTATGCTACCTAGACTATGAATTTAGGCATGGTACTAAATTTGCAATTAGATCTCATCAATTTACAGTTGGATTGGATAGAACTGAAGCCATAAATTCTATATTAACTTTCTTTTCTCACTCTTCCGGCTCCTCACTTTCCAGTAAACTTTGATCTTCAAAACTTTAAAATATCAATCATTATCAACTGTCTTCCTGATCACTCTTCTATTGTTCTCACTCACTAATAATGTTTCTGTTTTCTGAATCTTTCACACCCAGTAACCCCTTTTGTTTTAGTGGCTTTACTGCCTTGCTTGGGGTGAATTTAATTAAATGTCGTAGCATTTTCTCTATCAAATTGCATAGAGTCTGCTTTATCCACCAATTAAGTAACAATAACTTTATTAATTTTTCTCAGTAAGCTATGAAGTACTGGAAATTTTTAGTTGCATGAGTTTTGTGTTGCTCTTCTGTTTACTCATGACCAAATGACCAAATATCAGAATTTTTGTAAGACTTCTTGGTCAGGTTTAGAGCTTTTCAATATCCTCTTGCACTTCCTGCTGTCTTCATCAGAGTTGGTAATAATTAAAAGTTGAATATTTTTAAAATAGATTTTGCTGATTTAAAAATGAACACTGCAGTCATAGCAGAAAAAGAAAAACTTCACTGCAGGAAGTTAATTAGTGATCATTTTTTACATAAAATCTGAAATTTGGTTCAACAGAATCAGATAATTTATTTTGCAGTTTTTCAGCAAAGTGACATGGATCATTTTGAAATTATGATTTTTTTTTTAAAGGTCATCTGAGTACAGTTATCCAGAAAGAGGAAACTTATTTCTTTATATTATAATATGATACTAGGAGGACCTATACAACTATTTCTGTCATAATTAAATAGTGGATTTATTTATTTTCAAATACAAAACTGAAATAGTTTTTAAAGCAAAAGTCATTGGAAGTTACTACCTCTCAGTCTATTAGTGCCTAACAGCTTTAAGAAATTTGTTTTTTGTATTTTTTAAGTACAAAAACAAAAAGTCTATCTTATCAATGTCTACTAAATATTTTATACCAGATTCAAATCTAACACCATTTTCTACCAATGTGAGCAGCCATATCATCATCTGTAAAATCTCTCTGTGCACAAGGTGATAATGAAACAATTATTAATGTGTTAAAAATGAAGAATACATATCTATAGGAATAAGTTAAAATGAAAAAGTACAGATTTCTTTTTGAAATGTTCAGAAAATATTAGTTTTGTATTTTTTTTTATTTTCATCTTCTAAATTATTGTTTGTGTATTCATTTTCAAAAAAATATTGTTTTGTAACGTTTCAGCTGCATTTAATGAAGTTTTATATGCATGAATAAAAGAAATTGCATTCCAAAATATTCTGAACATTGAAAATTTTCAGAAGAAAAAAATAAGAAAACCATAAATGACAATTTATATTTTTTAACTTCAAGTTTGTTGCATTCACTTTTCCACAAATACTTTTGGGAAATGCACAAATCTTGCTCTTCTCCACAGCCAGCTATGGGTTAAAAAGCAGAGTGGATTGAGCTATCTACAATTGGGTGATAACCACACTAAAAGAAGGAATTTTAAACCCTGAAGAAGGCAATGGAAAAGCATTTCATTATCTTTCGCAGGAATGCATGCCAATTCACAGATAATAAAAAGCAAGAACTGGGAGAATCATCATTCTGAAGAGACTTAGCATTAAAAAAAAGTTGTTCAATTTAAAAAATGTTAGAGTGTGTTTTGAGATTCATGCCAGTATTCCATATTTCAGATATATTAATTTTCCTGGCTTTTTAATCTGTAATTAAAAGGTAAAACATACTCATCCTTGTATTCATTCTTTAGAAGTTAGGTGAGATGACACTGAACAGGAAAGAAAAGATTGTTTACTTGGACACTTTTATCAGCTCTTATTCATATTTAATATAGCAGTGAATTAAACAATTTAAAAGAGGAAAAACAAACTGAAAATAATATACTAGAAATTCCTTCAGTTTAACATGTTATCTTAACAGTAGGTTGACTTAAAATCTTGTATGTTTTTTCTACTTACATAACTTTTATGCAAATTCTACTGCATTTTGGGAAAATTAAGCTTACAGAGTTCACAGATGAGACATTTTCTTATGGAGTAACAGACAATTAGGAATTATAATAAGCTCAAACAGTGTAAAATAAAATTTCAAAGAAACATAAAATTGGCTAAAGAGAGAAAAACTTCATCTTTGTCTACTCTTTTGGCTATACTTGGCCTGTATAGGTCATGTGCAAAGTAATGTTTTTACTGATTTACTTCAATGTCATTTACTCAGTAATAAGTTCTTTGTATTGAGATTAAAAATCCTTTCAGTAGAATTATATCCTTTTCCATATTTTTATATTTGCCTTTTTTGATCATAACAAAGTACTTTTCAGAGAAATCTGCCTTTTGATGATTTTGCTAAGTTATTTAAATTGAAAAAAAGATTTATATCTTAAATGAATGAATTCTTTCAAGATTATATATTTTTCTCAAAATTTCAGTCTAACACAGCTTTATACAAACATGTTTAAAGCAGTATATAAGGAAACAACTCAAACCATCTTTTTTTCTCTCTTCAACCACAGGATGCCGTAATGAGAAGACATGTATTGTTTCATCCCTGGGGACTTTATTCCCCAGGTTTATGTGTTGCATAGGAAACAATGTGTAGCATAAATGAACTACCCTCTACCTCATCCAGGAAAAAGCTCATGCAACCACAATAGCATCCCTGTAAATATATATATATATATATATATATATATATATACATATATATATTTTGTCACACCTAGTTATGTACATAAGTGTATATATAAAAACCATGAACATGTTAGTTGTAACCTAGGGAAGGTTACTGAACAGAATAATCACATGAAGGTTGGTAATGAATGATAATACATAAGACAAGAACAAGGCATATAAGATTCACCAGCGGCATGTAGTAGTAGTAGTAGTAGTCAACAGTTAGAAGTGAGTCAAGTGAATTTCACAATGAATCTCCAACTGCAGACCAACATAGAATATTTACTATTGTATTTATGTGAATCGGGACAAACCCATTATCGTCTGCTACAACAATGTTAAATACATTTATTTTGAAAGTTTTCTACCAAATGTTGTTAGAATTGGTAACTTGTTTCCATTCCATGCTCATTAGTTTTTATTACTAATTGGACTTTTGATAAAACTGCACAGTATTGTTTAATATGTTTTTCACATTTATTCATTGTACCAATTGTCATTGATTAATATAGCAAGATTGATACTAAAATTTTGAAAGCTGATTTGCAATGTGCAAATTTACTAGTTGCTTTATTATCTGGTCTTTTATCAATGTTTCATTAGTATTCCATTGCTTGAATTAATTCTGTGACATGTTATTAAATATTCTTGCTGTTGAATCTATGAATATTCTCTCCCCCTCCCTCATCCATTCTCTTCTTTGTTCTTTCTTCCAACTAACTACTTCTAAAAGCAAGAGGAAAAGTTTATGTCAGAATTTCTGATATATGGAGTTATTTTTATTTACATTATTTACAAGCAGACTATTGTCCCTATCTTTGTTGTTGTTATCACAATGTTTTGGCCAGAGGGCACAATGATCTTCTTCAACAAGCACCTGATGAAGGCCGGAGAGAAAAACAGGCCAAAACATTGTGATAACAATAACAAAGATGGGGAAAATAGTCTGTGTGTAAATAAAGGAAATTCCACATCCTAGAAATTCAGATATACTTTTCATCTCAATAAAGCCACTAATCCACATGCAGTTACTGAGTGTGAAAGAATGAAGAAAAGAAAAACATTATTAAGGAGAGAGAACAATAAAAGAACAGAAATTAAGAAAACATAAGATAATAATTAACATTGCATTTACATTTTTGAAGATCAAACTTGATTGGAAAGAATGATTCCAACAGAGAATTCCACAAGTGAGAAGTGTAAAGGAAGAAACTGTTAGCATAGAACTTGCATTTCCATGTACCCATTTTGATTGTAAAATGAGGAGATCTTGCCATCGATCTTGTACTATGCTTAAATTTATAAAGTTTAGGAACAATAGTGGAAAATAATATTTATTTTTGAATAATATAAAAATGTGGCCCAAGGCCAAAATGAGGGATAGGGGAAGTTTGGTTTTCAATCTGTCTTAGCTTAAACTTAACTCGCCACAATTACCCAAAACAACACATTTTTACTTAGCATTCTTACTACAGCCACCATAATACCTCACAGTCTCTATGTGGTCCTAACTAGTCCCCATATGCACAATTTGTCTGTTGATGGTGGGGAATAAAAATAGCAACATTTAAACTGAAACCCCAATGAAACAATAGAGAAAAGTTCATTAGAACAATTACCATGAAATTATTTATAGAAAAGGTACGGGGAAGATACTTCACAGTGGTAGGAAAATGACTGAAGATGAGATGCCAGATCAGGATCACTCTCTCTGCAAATTCTTCTTTTGATTTTATCAAGGATCTCCCTCTCTTTCTCGATATATATATATTATCATACACAACTGTTTCTCTGTATCACAGCTCTTCAGTGTGGCTAGACATCCACTTCAAACTGGGACCGAAACCCGACCGATTTCTCATCAGTCGAAGATTATTACTCCTAGGCTATTGATGCCCGGCAGATAGAAAGGCAAATTTTTACGTATTTATTTTTTCATAAGCACGCCAGTGACCAAGAGAACTCAATTCAATTTTGGAGAGTCTTGCATTATCAGCAGTAGTAGTGACTGTTTACAAATTCTCACTTGTCTCCCCACAGTGTTCGACTGATTTAATTATTTTTTTCAGGAGCTGATATCATCATCTACAGACAGACTGTTTCACTGTATACACACACACACACACACACACACATATATATATATATATATATATATATATATATATATATATATATATATATATAGCAGGGGCACCAGACCAGTGGAAGCAATATTATAAGAATAAACATGGATGAATGGTAGACTTATGAAAGATTTAAGTATGGTTCATTTTTCAGAATAAAAAGTGTGTAAAACAAAGTAATATTTATGTCCTAGATAACTGAAAGTGATCCTATAAAAAAATATATAACAATTCATATTAATAAAAAAACATTCTCCCCTAACAGAGTTAAATAATGATGCTTAGAATCTTTCAATTAATAAAAACATGAACGAAACTGATGTATTCATAAGCTAACTGAAATAACTTTGTCCATCCACATATAAAAATCATTAGAGATTCAAGCAAATTTTACATTAGAAATCCCTGCAGAATTATCTATCAGCAACATGGCTACTTTATAGTTTTTATCACCATAATTGTAGATATAAAAAAATAGAGAGAGAAAAAATAAATATGTTCCCAATAAATAAGAAAATTGATTGAAAAATAGACTTTTCAACACACATTTACGTTCCTATTAGTCAATCATCCCTGTTTTAAAGTAATTATTTATTTTTCATTGTTTGTTTTCTTTTTTAACATTAGTTGACAGTAATGAAAAACAAAATAATTCAACTACTGACCTGACAGACAGTGAGCTGACATTGCAAAATAAATGTTATTAACTGGCGCCATCTAGTGGAGAAGGGTGAACTTGAGCATTCTTTTTTTTTTTCAGAGTTAAGTGAACATTGATATGAAGCATCACAAATATAAAATATGCACCCACTCTCACAAAAAAAAGAGCTTAATATTGATAGATATGCATTTTGTATTCATTGGAAATTGGGCACAACACCAGAAAGGTTTTCTACCATTATTGAAAACTACTGCAAATCCATTCATGAAAAAAAGTTTTATGAACAGTAATTACAAATTTGTATTTACTTTGATTCAGCAAAGTGGAATTCAATAAACTTCTTTGAATGTACAAAAAAAAATCAATGCTGTTAGAAATAAAGAAATATTACAAACTATTAATATGGATGACTCTCTGATCCTTTTTCGACATATGAGAGTCCAGCAGCTCATTTGTTACAACCAAACATCTAGACTACTTGCACATATTTGATTATAATGGTGAAAGCTTGTGCAGAACCAACCACACTTTTTAGAAGAGTTAAATACAGAGAACTGGTGCACAGCGTGCCACAAGGTCATCAAATGACCCTCCTCCTTAAAATCAGAGTTTTCCTTCTCCTATACCAGTTGCCATTTAAGGCTACAGCAGTCAGTCTGTCCCAGTATTTTACACATAGTTGGACAAGAAGAGATGGATTCATACCTTCCCTAAAGGTATTAACATGTAAGTGAATACAATGAACTTGACTGGAATTGGAACTTGGCTCTCCAATTTTGCAATATGTGTGGATACTTCAAATATGAAATAGATGTCATATTCTATTTATTTAGATGAATAAATAAAAATATGTTAAATATGTTAAATAAATAAAATATGACATCTAATTCAAATATGATGTGTTCAATATAATAAAATTTAAAATCATGTGAGAGATCCTTTCTGCCTTCAATCAGCATGGCTGATGATAACCTCCAAGAGAGGGACTCATTGCACCTTCTTGGGCTAACATTCTCGGCTGACATGAAGTGGAAAGACTATATTGAATCCATTCCTAGGAATCACAACAGATGCCTATTTGTAACAGTTTGAAATAATTGTGAATATATTCTCAAAGAAGCTTTATTTGCTGACAAAAAGAGGCACTGTATAACCTCTAAACAAGTTTGGTTCACATGACTACTGGTGGCTCTGTAATAGTGTATGTTAAATAAGAGTAAGTTTCCCATCCCTCCTCATTTCACTCAATTTGAGGTGTTAACATCTGCTGATAAAGCAGAATGTTTTGCTTGTAAATTCTCTTCCAGTTCTACTCTTAACTCATCTGGAATACCTTTGCCTGACTTAGAACTGAATCTCTATTGAGTGTTATTCATATAACCATCCATGGTTTGTGTTATCATTTCTAAACTGGATCCTCACAAAGCATGTTAACTTGATGGTATCCTTGCAATAAACCTTAAGAAATGTGCTCCTAAAGTGCCTCCTGTACTCCCTAACCTGTATAATAAATGCCTTGCTGCTTTTGCTTTCCTGCTTATTGGAAATCCTCTTCTCTTGTTCCAGTCTTTAAGAACCCAGGTGAACCATCTGATCCTTCTCACTATTGGCCTATTAACCTTCTACCTCTTTTTGGCAAATTACTAGAGACTCTAATTAATTGGTTAAGCATCTCACACCACAGGGTCTTCTTTCAGATAAGCAATATAGCTTACACTTCTCTAGGTCAACTGCTGATGTATTAATGATTATTGCTAAAAGAGTCTTATCAAGTTTTAGATAAGAATGGTGAAGCTCAGGTTGTTGCTTGGGAGATCTTGAAGGTGTCTGACAGGGTTTTGCATTACTGGTCTTCTTCACAAGTTGAAAGGTTACGGTATTTCTGGACAAATTTTTGAACTGATTCAGTTTTTTTTATCAAATCACAAAATGAAAATTATGTTGAATCTTTTCTAGATCATTAGGAAAAAAGGCAGGTGTTCCCTAGGGATCTATCCTTGAATAATCTACATTGTTTTTAATTTTCATAAACGTCCCCCCTCCTGATGATACACTTATTAACTCCTGTTTTAATAATAGGTCTGATTGGTTTGATAAAGTCAAATTGACCTAAAAAAAATGACCTACTAGCTGTTATTAAATGGGGCAAGGAGCAGTTAAGTTTAACACCTCAAAAACAAAATTGCTCTCTTTTAATCATCTGAGAGAACTCTTTTTACCTTCCATCAGAATGGCTGATACTAACCTCAAGAAGAGTGACTCATTGTGCCTTCTCAGACTAACATTTTCCACTGACCTGAAGTGGAAAGACTATATTGAATCAATTGCTAGGTCTACAGATAGGAAGGTTAGTTGACTGTATCATACATGGCAATTTTTCTCACCAGGATTTATCTTACATATTTACCACTCTTCCTTGTCTTGAATACTGCTGCCACATCTTGTCTGGTGGTCCTGCTACATATCTAGAGATTCTTGATGAAGTCCAAAGAAGAATCAGCCATATTATTGGTCCTGAGATGGCATTTCAGCTCTAGTCACTTTCCCAGTGCTGTAATATAAACTACTTGTGCCTTTCTATAAATTCTTTTATGGTAATCGTTTGGATAATCTCATTGCTATGATATCTAGGCTGTATAAATTTAAGTGCAGTACTAGATTGGTATGCTGGACAATCTCCCTAAAGATGAAGAAGAGACGAAGCAGCAGAAATATGGTTCTACAGAAGGATGTTAATGATACCATAGGCCGAACAATTAGGTTTTAGAGAGACTGGAAACAAAAAGGAAACTTATACTTAACCTCAGGAAGAGGCAGCTGAAATTTCTGGGACATTTAATGAGGAAGGAGAACTTGGAAAATCTGATACTCACAGGATGGATAGAGGAACAGGGGATAGCATTATTAGACATACTTGATGGGTTTGAGCAAATAAGTGGCAGAACAGGGTTTGGGAGAAATAACAAAAAGACAAAACTTGTTAAGAGCTATAAGGGACAGGAAGATGTGAAGGGCCATGATCATCTACGTTCTGAAGGAACATGGCATATAAGACTTGATTGGTAGCAAGGTCTAATTTCACAGTTGAAATGGCTCAATATAATCATAAGTTCTATGCTAACAATTTGTTTTCTTACACATCTTGCTTGTGAAACACTTTTCTGGCTCCATGCTTTCCAGCCAAATTTAAATGTGATGTCCATTGTTATCTAATGTCTTCTTAATTACTCTTCTCTTTCTCTCACCCCTTCATAGTTTCTCTTTTTTCATTCTTTCACTCTCAGAAACCCCTTGTTTCTTAGTGGCTTTATTACCTTGAATGGAGTGAAATGATTAAAAAGAGTCTAATATAAATGTAGGATTAAAAATAAATCTGTTACTTCTTTATATATGCATTATTGTTTCAAATTTTCTATATGTATGGCAGAAGAGCACTTGATATTAGTGTGGACAGAGAAATCAACGCCGCATGGTGATTGTCAGTTTCACACCATAACAATCATCATCATTAACAGTGTCAGATTAACAATTACACAGTATTGATTCCTATATTCACAGTTTCAATATACATACAATGGGCATGTAACAAAGTGGTTAGAATGTTGGTCTTCTAATCATGAGACCCAGGTTTGAATCTCACCATGGTTGATTTGTCAGGAAGGTGGCTTCTTGGTGTTATCAGTATGGAGGAGGTTATCTCAGCATGTAACACCTTTGAAAATTGCCAGAAATCCAACCTTTGTGAGTGAAATTGGGTAGACAGAACCAATTTTAAAGCCATCGATGATTGTGCTAGCACAAACTCACAAGTCATCATGACTGAGGGTTTGAGTGTGCTGGCTTTATTCAGATTGTTGATCATGCTAGATAATACACTATATCATAGAAACTGTAACTAAGGTCTACTCAGCATAGTTGCAGTATAAACCACAAATAGGCTTTATGGGTGTTCAACAAACATGAATGTGCCTGAACAGGTGTCTGCAATAAGGATTGGCTAGCTGCTTTAGTAGACTGGCATCCTCAGATATGAGTTGCTAGCCATCCCATATATATATATATATATATATATATATATATGCACACACAATATCTTCACTACTGAGCACTCTACACCTTTAAATACAGCAAATTTTGAACACTGTGTATACATATATATTTGATATCAATCTATGCTCCATATACAATCTCAAGATTGCATGACAAAAATGTTTTTTGTGTATTTTTTTATTAATTGACATGTAGGAGCACAATTACAGTTTTTGAAAGATTCACAAAATTTTACACTACTGCAATATTCATCAATGCTTCATTCTCAATTCAAGCATGAACAACCAAAGATTTTGGGACTCACTTAACAAATTTATTCTGCTTATATCTGTCAATTAAATAAAAAAACTCTATAAAAGACATTTTTATCATCCAATTTATATATATTATTATTAATACAATAATATCAAAATCTGCAGCCCTCCTTGGATTATATAAATCAGATTAAAGCTATTGGCTCTAGATTATATTTGTGTACAGAAGAATTACCTCAGAGATCCAAGATGACCAGAGTGGTGTAGCCGAAACTTGCACATAAGATGAGCAAATTGTGAACATGTTGAACCATACAAGCATCAGCACTAGAATGACACAGCACATGTGTCAATGAGGCAGACCAAGGCTGGCCAAGTGCACAAGATGCTAATTTTCTGGCTTGACAATACAAATAAAAGAGATGAGTGTTTGTTGGGACAGGAGTAAGCTCTTGCACTTGGTGTAGATCAGATCAGTGTTTTTCTGTGTGCTAAACCAGAGTCCCTTGCAAGTGTTGTTACAGTGTCTGTGCTATAGAAGAAACTATATAGTGCGTCAATCTTATTGTTATTACATGAAACACTGAGTAGTGAATTTTTCTATTATTGCATTAATAATATTATAATATAATATTTAAGCAGTTTGAACTTTGGTATTGAGTCCTTGGCTTATTTTATATTTTAAACTTTTAGCTTATTTGAATCTTTAGCTTTTACCCTTATTATATGCATACATATATATATATATATATGTTTCACTGACCACAACTAACAAGGCACTGCAATTATATAAAGGTCCTTCCACAGATTTGCTAAAAAATGAGCATACCATGATGAAAAAATGCCCAAAACTTAATTAAAAAAAGTTTTATCTTCAACATATTTATGTTATGATTTTTGATTATTAAGTTGTATTTTCTTATCCTTTTTAGAATGTTTAGTTACGAATCTTGCTTTTCTTGTGCTAACCAGAGTGCTTTTCTTACAAAGATTAATAATAGGAAATTTTCTTTTTGCAGTGAAAAACACATTGATTTGAAAATTCTTCCAAAAATCAAATATTTGCCAGATTTTAATGAAAGTTTCAGGACTTATTCACAAATGCATTAAATTATTTTAGAAAATCTTGGTAAAAACATTTTTCTTTTACATCTGTTACCCACCAAATTTAATTTATGAAATTTCAAGAAATCAATTACTGTGAAATTAGTATATTAGTTATATGCTGAACTACTTGGAGAATTTAAATCATCAATATTTTTTGTAAAACAGAACCCTCAGTTACCAAAAATCTGCTCTGAATCATAAAATTCAATAGAACTAAGACATTATTTAATTAGGAAAGCTTTTAATTGCTTTTATGACTAAGATATAATATGGACACGAGTGTCTCAAGATGAATAATGAATTTTTACAAAAAGATTTTCATTTTTTTTTAAATTTTAATTAGAATAATTTATAAAGTTTAAATCTTTTAAATTTCTGCATTAATTTGTACCCATTAGGTGATATTGTTATTAAATAAGAACTATATTTACTAATCATTAATGGAGAACCTTACTACAATTCACCAATCCCCAACATTTTAAAAAGGATTTTAAATCTTTTTGTAAATAAACATGCTGATTTTTGTAAATATGGATGCTGATAAATGACATTATCAGAAAATAAGATCAATAACTACAGCAAATTGAATGCCAAAATACCTAAAATTCAATAGAACATTGCAGAGAATATTTTCCTAAACCTTTAAGATTACTGGGTAATTAAAAATTATATAAAAAAAGTGCCTACATTATATTCCTCAAGTAATTTTTACAGACATGTCATGTGTAGAAAAAAATTAGATAAATTTCTGCCTGTCAGCATCTTAAATAAACACCTACCTTTGTGTTAAAAATGCATTTTGATGATAAAATAAAAATAAATTTTGTTTCAAGTCAGATTATTCAAATTTTAAATTGTTTAATATTACTCGAAGTTTCAGAAAAGTATATTTTATTTTTTAAATATTTTTTAATGAAGAGAATTACAATGCATTGACAAATAGATAAAATCAGCGATTTTGAAAAAAAAACTCCTTCCAGCGAATTTAAATTAGATTTGAAATACAGCAAAGCATTTTGCTTATTGGAAATATTAAATTTAATCTATTAACTTGAAATTAAAACTAAAATAAAAGCTTCAAGAAAGATTTTTCCTTTATGAAAATTCCTTTTAAACCTTAGGTGTCATGTTTCCATGGAAGTATGTGTGTGTATATATATATATATATATATATGAATAAAGACGAAAGGAAAGCTTATCTTCGATGGTTCATTTTGTCCTCTGCGGGACTTTATCATGCAAACATTCACCTAGATAAAGTCCCTCAGAGGACGAAACATGTTTATTAAGATAACCTTTCCTTTAGTCTTTATTCATATTGTACGTTTACAGATATACTCTATCTGAAGTGTTTTATATATATATATATATATATATATATATATATAAAACATGGACAGTTGTCAACACCCACCTCATGCTTGAATGCAATTATCATGAAACAGATTCTTGCCACTCTCAATGTCCACTTTTATATTTATGTATTTACATATGCTCTATCCTTGATAATGACCACTTTAACCCCTAAATATAGCATACCTGTATATACTTCAAAAACATAATAATTCATTGGAGACAGTGAAAATTCAGTATGAGGTTTACTGTATGCCTGCATGCCTATATATATATATATATATATATGGACATTGAAGTAAACACTTAGGGGTGACAGTTTGTTTCATGCTTAAATGCAATTATCATGGAACTGTCACCAGTGACTATTGACTTCAATGTTGAGTTTTATATTTAAATATTCTCTATCCTTGATATTAAGCACTTTAACCCATAAAAATAGCATACCTTAAAACTATATTTTTAAAGACTTTAGGCAGTAAAAATTTTGTATGAGATTTACTGTATGCTTACATGTTTTTATATATACATGAGCATTAGCATAAAATGGACAAAATTAAACTTCACATGCCTCATTTACTTTCTGCACCTCTTGAAATAGTCATTACATTTAAATAAATATGAACAAAACAAAATATAAACTCAATGGAAATGTATTAGTTTATTATTACAGTTCCTAGAAATTTTACAATTTTGAACTAATTTAATTTTCATTTAAGCATTTTTGGCATTTGAAATAGCATTTGTATGATATTTAATGCTACTTGGGAACTAAGTTTTTAGTCTTTATTCACAACTTTCTAGGAATTATCTGCATTTGACAATTTGATATTCTTCTTTCTTTTATATGCCAAATTTTTTCAGAATATGAGCAATGATGACTCCCCACCACCTAATTTTGTTTTATCATCCCTCTTTCTCCCAGGTTTGCTATCTATTCACATACTTGTAAAAATAGGTTAGTTATTGCTTTCATCTGCTTACCTTACATCCAATATGCTCTGTGAGTGTTAAATTCTCTAAGCCTTCTTTTCTTATTATGTGTTCCAGAAATTTCACCTGTCTCTTCATGATTGTAAGTATCTGTTGTGTCTGCAGCTTCATTTCCCTTAATAGATAGGAATAGTGAAATATGCAAACCTAACAGCACCTCTGTCTCATAACAGCTAGAATGTTAAAGAAATTAAATGCTGAGCTGATGACATGAAATATGATTGTGAGTGCACAGCACCTAAAAGCAAAGATTATTACTTGAACCAGAATAAGGTTTTAATTAAAATGATCATAACAGTACCAGATAATTAGAATCACAGTATGACAATGATGATAATAATAATACTTACGAAAATAATCATGATAATGATCTAAATAATAATAATAATAATTATTATTATAATCCTAAGAATAGTAGTAATAGTAATCTGGAGAATTTTAGTACCGATAAGGTGAATTAAAATGATACCCAGAAATTCTGATTAAATAATGATCCAATTAATAATAATATAATTCTGTATAATTTCAATGATAAAATTAATTTCTACAAAATTATTGCTCTGATCCAGATTGAACCAAACATTTTGAGGCCACAAGCAGAAACACAAGGAAATCAAATCAGTAATTGCATTCTTCCTGTTAACAGAAACATTTGTTGCATTTGAACACTGACTTTTTTTTTCTCTCCTACTTCAAGACATTCCAATGTTATTGACAATTATTTTTGTTCAAACATTGAACAAATATGGCCCTCTATTGCACAGTCTAATTTGGTGAAGACAAACATGTCTTTCTGCTACATTTTTCTCAATCATAATTATAGTTTCAAATCAAAATGACAAGAATATTATAAATTGCAGTGATACTTGAAAAAAAGACATAATGCAACTTCAGCTCATATTTGCAAAGTGAAAATACAACTTTGATGATAATAACTCAGTATAGATTTAAGATGCATTTTTAGAAGTTAAAATGACAAAATGTCTTCTATTAGCTTTATACAATATAACTATATAAAAATATAATCATAAAAATACAATAACCATAAAAAAGTGGCAAGAACTGCTGAGAATTATTCATTATTCCTTTTTGTTTCCATATAATAGGGGCATACAAATATTCCTGATGTATCTTTGTTGAAAATTAAAGCCTGTAAAGCAAAAAGAAATCTAGAAAAACTGAAAAGAAAAAAAAACTAAAAACTTAAAAGGAAAAACTAAAAGACTGAAAAACTGAACAGAAAAGCTAAGACTAAAAAACCCTAAAAATGAAATACTTAACATCTGAGGATAAAGAACTAAAAATAAAATGATGAGGAAAAAAATAATAGACTGAAAAACTGAAAAAAAAAACTAAAAACTTAAAAGAAAAAACTGAAAGACTGAAAAACTGAACAGAAAAGCTAAGACTAAAATACTGAAAAAATCCTAAAATATGGAAAATCAGAGGATAAAGAACTAAAAAAAAAATGAGGAGAAAAAATCATAGACTGAAAAACTGAAAAGAAAAACTATAGAACTTAAAACTAAGAAAATAAACTAAAAGACTGAATGCAAAGTAGTGCATGTTCTGCATTCAGTATTTATTTCTCCTAAGTAGAGAAAAAAAATGTCACAGGACCAAATATATGCACAACTTGTCAAGCTGTTCCTTTTCAATTTGGGCAAGAAAGCATCAGAAGCAAAGTTAAGTGATGATGCATATGGAGATGGGCATTTTTTAAAGCAGTATGTTTTGCAAAGTTCAATAATGGTGAACTTGGGTTTAAGAACAAACCATATAGAAATAAACCACAAGAAACTGGAAGTGATGATTTGAAAATACTTTTGGATGATGGCCCCACGTAATCAATATTAGAATTGCCTGAAAAACTTGCTATCACTCACTGTAAAATATTGAGTAGATTGAAAAAGCAGGAAAATGTGTTACCCATGAATTCTCAGAGTGAAGAATTGGATATTGTCTCACTAAATGTAATTCACTTCTTTCCAAATATGAAAAAGAATCTTTTTTATGTCAGATTGTCACTTGAAATACACATTTAGTTCACTATGATAGACCATAGCATAAAAATCATGTGTGGATTCAGAATAATCTACAACATCAATAACAAAACCTGTCATCTTTTTGAGAAAGATTTATTTAGGGAAATGTGAAAGGTGTAAAATGATATTGTTGAAAAATACTTGGTGGGACAAAAAAAAAAAAAGATTCCCAAATTAATTCTAATTTTTGTTTAGCACCCTCCTCTACTGTCAGATTTTTTTTTAATTGTTCCACCCCAAGTAAAGCAATGATGCCACTAGGATGCACAGAGTTACAGAGAGTGAAGGAGCATGTGAAGAATGAAGTGAGGAAAGGGACAGTAAAGGAACAGGATTTGAGAAGACAGAAGATGCCGATAATGCCCCTAAGTTGCAAGGGTTTACTGGGAGTGATAGAGAATTAGAAGAATTTATTTAGGGGAAGTGAGGAAAAGGACAATAAAGTAACAGGATTTAGGAAGACAGGAGATGGTAATTGACATTGCATTTAAAATTTTAAAGACTGTACATGTTTGTAGTGAGTCCCAGAGATGTGTGAGAAAAAAACTATTAGAATAGAACTGACACTTGCATCTAATTTGACAGTAAAACTGTGAGACCGAGTTGCCAATACACTCTTCTGGAATTTGACATCGGCTCTCCAATTTATCTTTCTGAACACAACTTGCACATCCCTACTTCAATGAAATATTCTACGTCTAGCCTAGTCATCAAAATAATGTGATGTAGCTTTACACTCATCACAAGAATCTACTGTGAAGAAAACAATTTTCATGTACTTCTTCACCTGACTTGTGCATTTGTTTGTGTTGTGTTTACTTGAAGGTTTGGTTGCTTTAATCAATATCAATAGTTATACACTTATACATATTTTTTTAATATATGATAAACAGCCTTTGAGTTGCATAAAAAATCTCTAACACAAACAAATAAATTATTATAAGTATTTTGTAACAAATGTAGACATAAGCTGAAAGTCACATGATATATATATATATATATATATATATATATATAATAGACTTTCTTGTATGTTATGGTGTATATGAGTCCTCCAGCTCAGTTCTTAAAACCAAACAGCCAGACAACCCACACATATGATTTGACTAGAGTTGTAAAAGCTTTTACTTTTAATATTGTTCAGATATTGCTTGCATGTTTCCACTAATTTCAAATACACACTACCTGGCCCAGGGATTGTATTCACAATTACCATATCACCAAATTCACAAACCAATGCTTTAATCTCCTAGGCTATTGCCTTGTAAAACAATTATCTGTAGAGAACTTGAAGCCTTAAACCTCACCTATCTGCTGATTAATGCTGCTGTTGAAGATTTGCTGTCATTTGTTTGTCTTTCTTCATTAATGGCTCCCATATTGTATTTATTTCTATGCTAGGCCTACTAAGGAGGTCCTCATAGCCTAGCATATGAGATGATTCTTTCAGATGTCTAACATTCCAGTATTGTTCTTTCATTTTGGCAAAGTAGTAGATGCTATAATTAACTCTGAATACTTTAATCTACTAGGCTATTGTCCTCACCTATCTGCTGATTACTGCTGCTGTTGAAGATTTTTTGTCATATGTCTGTCTTTATTAGTATCTCCCATATTGTATTTATTTCTATGCTAGGCCTACTAAGGATGTTCTCACAGTCTAGCACATGTGCTGATTCTTTCAGATGGTTAACTCTCCAGTGTTCATATTTGTTCAGTATTAATCACTTCATTCCACATGAGCCGATGCCTACCTCTTTCCCTCTATACAGAATTTTTGTTTTTAATTTAGGGAGAAGCAGAACGTTAGCACTTTTCTTCAGAAGATGATCATGAAAACTCATGTTAAATGATTCTTTCAAAACTAGAAATATGAATGTATAAACAAATAGTGAAGCAACACTTTAAAGAATGCAAACAATCAATTCTCATATTCCTGATTTTGTCATAAAATAACTCTTTTTATTAAAAGTTTTTCTCACACATTTCATGTCACCATCTCTCAAAGCACAAGACATGATAACTCACTTTTTATTAAGTTTAAGTAAGATGAAGAAAACATCAATTTTAAATATCAAATCCTGCTTCTAATCACTAGGTACCAGCAAAGATTCTCAGTTTTCATAGGTCAAAAGTATGCATGTCTTTCTTTGGCTCATCAAAACAATGATAAACTATTAAAAGAGACTGCAGACATTATCATGAGGTCATGCAGCAGCCATCTTGAATTAAATGTTAGGTTGGTTTACATAATTATATAGCTCTGAACATGGAAACATTTTGATTTTAAAAGACTTGTCATTGATTTTTCTGTTTAGTTTATTACACAAAATCTATCATTTCAATCATGTTTGTTTTGTATATATTTTTCAAGTTATTTACTTTCTTTTTTATGCACTTTTTCTTTTTTTTTCTTTTATTTACCAAGAACCAAAGCAACACCAACAAAATCACATTTAAAAGACTCAAGGTTATTTTATATTTATCCTGGGAAAACTTATACTTCTGTTCAAATTACAATAAGAAAATTTGTTGCAAAATTGTCACATTTAGTGCAAAATACTTTCAAAATATTTACATTATTTATATTGTTCACACTCTTGTCCTCATCTTTTTTGTCATATCCATAATGAGTAAGCCATTGTAAGCTCCAGCCTTCAAGCAACTGGAATTTCATCTGAACTCTTCATTGTTGTTGCAAGATGTTGTGCATATGACAATAAAGATGAAAACAACAGTCCAAACAATGTAAATAGTGTAAATAGTTACAATACCTTATCTCAGAAATATAGAAAGATACTTTCAAAATGTAATCCATTTACTCTTCAAGCCACGTAGGGTTGATAGGAATGCCTTGCATGGCACCAAACTCATTCAGAAATATCTAAACTGTCACCAGTTTACAAATCCTTTCTCAGATCAATGATTGCTTCCAACAAATGAAGTCTTCAGCTAACAGTGAGGATCATCCTACTATGAACCTCATAGACTGGCACTACAGAATCACAAAGAACTGTACCAAATAACAGAAACTAAATAACTTGAGGATATTTAACAGCAGCGGCAACAACTAAAATGGATAGCACATGCAACTTGAAGAGAAAATGATGATATAACCAAGATTATGCCATTCCACACTGCTTCAAACAAAAGGCTAGGAAGGAAACCACCATCAATACTGAAAGAGTAATAACAGTGGACTTGAGAAACCTAATATCCTGGAAAATTATTTTTAAAATGAAGGTTTCATAAATTTCAACCTAAGGTAGCACTGGCTGCTCAGTCAATGAATGCCAAATGTTTCTTTATAAGGAAATGGCTAATACTACCATTTCTGTTTATAAACTAATCCTGAAATTGCTATTTTACTCTTCTTTTTCTGTTGTTTTGGTGTAACAATCTTGGAAGCTTCATATATGCAGAGCTTTTATATTCAGTACAATGTGAGGAGTGGATAACCTCTCACTTGTAAAAATTCACATTTACCTACATGAATCTATCCATCAACCTCATTATTAAATTTTGTTTATTGCTATGTCGATTAAATTCCCTATGAACAGCTTTCATGACAATCATAGTTTCACATCACTGAAATGAACATGAAACCAAAACACAAATATTTATCATCTTCTCTGCTCTGTGCTATGTCTCTTCAGGACATTGGCAATCATGGATCTTCACAATTTTCTGTCCTTTGTAGCTCTTAGTAAATTTGGAGTTTTTGTTATCTGGCCTAAACCCTGTTCAGCCATCCATTTATACAAGTTAGCCACCTTGCAATTGATTTCAGCACAGCTAGCTGGTTTTAATATAGAGTTTTCCTTATAAACTCGTTGCCATCCAAACCCTGATAACCTACTCTGCCTTGTTATTTAATTCATAGCTGAGAGAAAGATAGCTGGATTCATGCCTTTCACGAGAGCATTAGTACAAAGTAAACACAACAGACTTGAACAAAACATGAACTTGGTTTCCCAAATCCATTTCCTGCACTGATCTTTGTCATACACCCACAATTGTATTTTGTTGTACATTTATATAAATGGTATTATTTGATTTGTACTTCTTTTTATATTTTTGTAATTACTTTTGTGTAATTTCTCAAGTAATTTGGGAATCAAAGTAGGATATGACCTTTCTCTGTAAAACTTGCCTTGAACCAAACATTGACGAATTTTCCTCAAGCAAAGACTGTTCAGTTGTAACTGAGATGCAATACTCTAATTTTCTAATTAATGAATTTGATATTTATTTTGCTACTGGTATTAAGGCAAATGATATACAAGTAGTGAAATGGTTCACTTTAACACTAATGGCCTTTAGAAAGGCATGAGTTCACCTCCTCTTTCTCTTCTGGGTATAGGTTAAAGAACAGGATAGAGTGGGTTCTCTAGCCTAGTTGATAGCCTGTATAGTAATAGGACCACTCTCAAATCAATATCAAGGAAATTTTCAAAAGTTTGTTCGATATGAAGCTTTCTAGAGCTGTCTTCAGACACACTTAGAACAAAATCAATTTATACTTTATAATTATACTCAAGATTGCAACAGAGACAATCTTCATCTTTCTAATAATTAACCTTTCAGATTTGCTTTTTCCTTTTTTTAATAGTTTCAGTTCTGATTCTCTAGAAAGAATGAGATTTACTAATTAGTTTGATTTGTGACAGTAAGTCAGTAAGAAATGTTACAGAGTTAGTTTAGTATGGTATAGAGCCATAACTATATGGCCCCAAGGAGGACTGAAGACTGAGTAGTAACTAATCCCTACTTCAAACTTTATCGAATATAAATATACAAAACATGAATATACAAGAAAAACTTAAAAATCCTTCAAAAGAATTTTCATTTTTGCTCAGAGTTTGGGAAGTAGGTGAATATACATATATATATATATATATATATATATATATATATATGTGTGTGTGTGTGTGTGTGTGTGTGTGTGTGTATGTGTGTATGTATATGTACTCTTTGTGAATCTCTTTATGTCTTTTTTAAAACACCTACAATACCATTAGTCAACTTCTTTGTTGAGTTAAAATCTTTTCAGCACCCACTCATATATGTATATATGCACCAACACAAAGTAAAATTGCAACACTTTTTTTTTACATGTTTCAATTGACTCAAAATTAATGTATAAGTAATATATATTGATTACAATAACAGATGACATATACATATTTCATACAGTTTTAAAAATAATGAGTGTATCGACAGCACGCAAGCCCCCATATTTACATACTGCATATCCTCCTTGGGTATTAACAGAGGCCAGAACAGTCTCACACATACAGTAATGATAGCAAATACCATTCTGTGATACATTATTCCATGCGTCCTGCACATGTTGATGTAATAGAGTAAAAACTGTTGGTAGGTTGACAGGATCATGCGTTGTTCATATATCTTCAATGGTGGATCAGAGAAAACATCAAACATTTTTATAAAAGCATGTTGAATAGTAAATGCAACATGGAGGCTGAACAGAATATCACCTTCCTATTGCAGAAATGGCGCCAAAAATGGTTCAACTCGAGACATGGCATTTTTTAACAACATGTTTACAAATACCAAAGTGAGTAACACTTATAACCTACGGTATTCCCTATCACCATGCCAGAGATTGAAACTCTGATGTTATCATTGAAAATTGTTGCTTCTGCAGTTGATATCATGCAAACAAATAATCATCCCTAGCATGAAAGCAGAACCTGATTTCATCAATGAACAGAACAAATGCCATTCAGTCTCTCAGGTAACCTCTTGTGACACCACAGAAGATATGCACAGTATTTTGAAGGAATTCTGTCAAGTGAATGATTCTCAAAGGTCCATGTTGACACTTATGGAACCCAGTTTGCTCTGATTTATGCTGCGGATGCTACTAGTCTGACTTAATTTAGTTTGTCATTTTTACTTTATTTATACTGTTTGGACTGTTGTCTCCATCTTTATTGCCATGTTCACAACATTTTGACCGGTGTACACTCCAGCCATCTTCAGGTGATATTTGTTGGAATTTTAAACCAAACCTTTATTTAGTCCATGAGAGTAGAGTGTTCTAATTCCATATGCCATGCCTTTATTTATATCAAGTTTTGCAATATAAATTTTTATCTGCATAAATCTTTTCTCAGGAATAAAAGGAAGCCATACTGGTTAAAACGTCTACTGCAGCTGGGTCATTTTGGTGCCATTAATTTCCCAGTTAAAGCAATATTACCTCACTTTGTTATATTATGGTTGACCGATCATTCCATTAATTGTGTTATAATAATTATTTGCCAGCACTAAAAAAGTGCTCTTTTATTAATGCATCTCTGACATTCAACAAGAAATACTTTGCAAAAATGTTGCTTCCCCATGCTTTTTCTATAAATAATTTTATAGTAATTGTTCTGAGGAACTTTTTTTTCTCTATTATACCAAAGACTTTATGAATTAAAGTGCAGTACTGGAATATCAGCAGGGTCTCATCATTTTACAGTTGAAATGGCAAGATTTAACTGTAATTTCTATGCTAACGGTTTCATTTCTCACACTTCTCACTTGTGGAATTCTCTTCTCATTTCTTGCTTTCCAGTCAAGGTTGATCTTCCAAAATTTAAATGCAATGTCAATCAATATCTATTGTCCTCTTCTTTTGTTCTCACTCCTTAATAATGTTTCTTTATTTTAATTCTTTCACACCCAATAACCTCTTGTGTTTTAGTGGCTTTATTGCCTTGCTAGGAGAGAAATGATTGAAAAAAGAAATTAATGTAATTATAAATTAATGCAGATATGCAAAAGAAAACCTTAAATTCAATTTTTCTATGTTCAGTCATTTATTTTATATTAATGCATAATGACACATATTCCTCAAATAACTTATATACAGGCTTCAGCAAGAACATTTAAAATATGTTATTCCTCATCAAATACAAAAAATAAAATGAGGATTCAAAATTTTGTTCAGTTAATCATCAAATAAATCAAGAAATGTTAAAAAATATGTTAACAATTTGTTATTATTCATTTAAGAAACATTGTTTATTTAAAAGTTATTAAATCTTATATAATTTAAAATTTAAATCAGCTATGATGAACACAAAATCTTCAGATATATATATGTAAAATTGAACATTGACATCAACATCAAGTGGTCACAGTCTGTTTCATACATGAATGCAATCTTCAGGCTTGAACATTGCATTCAAGCATGAAACAGACTATCACTGCTTGGTGTTCACCACAGTGTTCAATTTTACATTTCTATGATATTGAGCACTTTTAATAATAAATATTGCATACTATATATATATATATATATATCAAAAAGAGGAGAGTAACCACAAACATTTTTGATTGTAATTAATGTGGATTTTTTAAAAAAATATGATGCTTTATTTTACATAATTTTTCTACACAAGTTTCTGGTCTCACAACCATCATCAGGCAAAGGGTGCAGATTTCCACATATTATTAAAAATAATTAATTTTTTTTTTTTATGTATTTTGATGTTAAATATTCTCGATATGAGACATTCTCTTTTTCTGTGTTAGTGTCTTTCTTAAACTGGCAGTGAAGAGTTCTGCGTGAAGGGTTATTAAACAATTAAGATTGATTCGAGAAATGATGAAGTAGTTATCGACATTCTTATCTTTCAATGACTCTTAGATCTATTTCCATTTTCATGTGTTTTTGTCAGCATGCATGTATATATGTGTATATTCCATCTCCATACATACAGACTGTCTCACTGAATCAGTGAACACATCTGTACACACACACACTTCAATTTCAAATAGATGAAGGGAAATTGAATAAATGGTTTAAGAGGATTTTTTTTTTAAATAAATTTTGTTATTTTCAGTAATAATAAACTTTGTCCTCGAATGTTCACAGCTTAATGTAGGAGGAAATTCACAGAATATTTAATAAAAGAGGATGTTAGAAAAAGGATACTCAGGTAGAATTTTCTCAAAAAAAATATATTAAATAAATAAATAATAAATAATAATCCTGGCCTGTCTATTTGAAATCGAAAGTTATATTTTTAAGTATATCAGAATCCTTCAAGGACATCATTATTCCAATCACCCCTTGTATTAAGTATTCCAGATATTTCCTCCCAGCACTTAATTTATGGCTGCAAAGATTGTAGGACAAATTGTTTCATTACTGAAAATGAAAAAGATGTATTTTAAAAATTATTAGCTATTAACTCTTAAATATTGGTTCTTTGCTGAATTCTAAGATATCACTTTGAAGAGCTGAACATGTCTTAATTTATTCAATGTTTAATACAGCAAATATCTGGATCCTGGCATCATATCTGATGAGACATAAGTTACTACGTTGGCATATAAGTGTCTTTAAAGGATATATTTAGTGATACAATTGATGAACATTGTTTAATGACTCAAAATATCTTCTGTAGTCATTTTGCCATGACACAGAAAAAAACTTCTTTTATTTAAAATCTTTCTTAAAAAATAACTCTGTTCAGCATCAAAGATGACATCCTGCTATGTTTGCATGCTATTCTGCAACCATTATCAATGCATAGCAAACTTCTATGTAAATATAACAGGATATCATCTCTGTTGTAATGCCTATATAACCATTCTGATGATGGCTCATGTGAACTAAAAGCTTAGATCAAGGAACAGCATAATAAAAAAATATCCAAATGTTGGACATTTTTTTGTTTTTATTTTGTCCTAAAAATAAAGCCATTAAACAAAGCTTAGAATGGATCATGATCAAACATAATAGACATTTGTTGTCTGTTATATTTAACAATATGATCTGTTGCCCTAATACATCATAGATATATATATACTAGCAGTATGGCCCAGCATTGCCCGTGCTTGATTCAAAAATTGTACGACTCATACAGCAATCGCTATCACTTGAATTAAAATATTTTTGCCCTTCCTTGCCTTTAAAGGAGTGCCCTTTGCCGTGCTGATGTCACTACATGCCTTACTTCTTGCCTATCTCACACTGCAAATTTTTTCTAAGCTTTATACTAAACATTAAATCTGTTACGCAAAAAGAATTAAACAAATGAACACAAAACGATCAGCTTAAAAAAGGACTCGTAACTGGAAAAAATGAATGAAAAAGAATGTTAACAACAAATATCTTTTCACACCCAACCCAGTTCTGCGGAATCAGAATCAATGTTGAGTTTAAGCAGGCGAATGAGCCAATTGGAGTAAAGTGCCATGCAGATTTAAATTTTTCCCACTTGTGACAAATGCAGCTATCAATTTTTTTTCATGCTAGTATGCTAGTTAAGATTCGTGTCAGTCAGCTGTTGGCTCTCACACTGGCCAATAGAATCTTCCTGTCTATTCATGGCAGTCAGCTATTGGCTCTCACTCTGGCCAGTAGAAAATGGCCACAAACTACATGAAAATTGCCATAGAAGCATGAAAAAATCGATTATTTCCACTATCGATGGGAGTTGGGAAATGCAAGGTCAGTCTTGGCCTTCCCGATAACTTGGAGCATGTGCATGTAAATTTTGGTGCAAATCCGTCAAAAATTGCTGCCGTGCATTTGTTACACACACACACATCCTGATTTTTATAGATAGAGATGTGTGTATTGGGAAAATATAGTGCAATGTTTTTGATCATCTAAGATTAAACATATAAAAACAAAAAATTAATTTTAGCATCTCTTCTCTTTCATACACATATGTAATCACATAAATATTACTTTCGTCTGATGAAGTTCTATAGGACAAAATGCCTCATACAAAATATGAGATAGAAAGGTTAAGTGAAACTAAATATAAATAACAATGAATTGTATTTTAACATTAGTGCAGCTTTTTGAATTATGCTATAGACTAGAGAACGAACCTGTATTTTCCAAATCTTCAGTTCTTTGAGAATGATATTGACAAACTGGATGGCCATCTTTTATAAGCAGTGGCCAAAGAAGCAATCTTCAAGTAATATCTCTTGTTTATATTTATCAATTGCAGACAGAGAAGCTGGAAAATAGCCAAGATAGAAAATTTGAATAAGTCAAGTATCAAGTATCCCTTTGTTTTGTTACAGAGCAAAGGTTCCATTGAAGGCAAACTCATATGAATTTCACCCACCAGCCATGGCCTGTCAGTTATTATTCTTCTACTTTCAGAAGAATCGCATTTACATACATGGGTATAATTATTTGATGACATGATTTTTCATTTGATATTTATCAGATAAGACAATATTGACATTTATAAGGTTATTTAAATTCTTCTAGACAATTATTTGATCACTAAGAAAAATCATACATTCATTACATATAAAATGTATATTATACATTTTATATGTAATATGTGCTTATATTATTATGCACATATAAAAATTATTTTATATCTGTTATTTTGTTAATGTTTGAAGTGAAATAACAAGCCTCAGGTATTGTATTGGTTTTTTTAATTTCAGTTTTGGCTCTTGATTCAAATTGCATACATTTATCCATTTTAGGTTTGACTGGGTTTATTTTGCTTTATGGCATATCAACCTCAAAGTGTTATTTAATGACAACAAGATTTTTAGGATAGGTTCATGTGAATAAAATATGTATTCTTTGTAAGAAATCAGTTTGTAGATCAGGTCTGGTTTTGTTCATTTCACGGCATACCAACCTCAATAGGTTATTTAATGCCGACAAGATTTTTATTGCTTGTAATATTTTTTTCTTCAAAAATGTATTGCTAGTAATATTTTTTCCCAATAATGTATTACTGGTAATAATTTTTTTCTTTAAAAATTCATTACTGTTAATAATTTTTTACAAAATGAATTGCAGGTATTAAAAGAGGCCTTGCTGTTGGAGATAGTTTATCGTCTTACCCAGGATGCAGATGTAGTTTATCTTCTTACCTAGGATGTGTGTGTAGTTTATCCTCTTACCCAAGGCAGTTATCCATTTTATATTCACAGTAATTTGTTAATTTCACTTAAGACATACTTTGACAGGAAAACAAAGAATTTAGTCTGTAGTAAGAAATTTTCAGTTGTCAATTTATATAAGATAATTACTCCCAGAAAAAAAACTTTGTTCACTTCATACTAATGCTCTTGGAAATGATACTAGTTTTGGAAATATACAGAGCCATCTTGTCAAAATTTTGGTTTTGGCAGTACAGGAAGACATCTTGTTCAAGCTATGGGTTAAATAGTAGAGAAGAATGGGTTCTCTTGGCTTGTATGGCAGCCAGTCTACGAAAACAGAATTCAAGTCACATTATATAATAAAGGAGGTTGGCCTTTGTTAAGCAATTACTCTAGAGGACCCCTGAATTCAAGACCAGCCTGAAAAGGGATGGGCTCCAAACGCTACCTCCCCTAGACACACCAACTGCGACTTATTATAAGACTGACACCATTGATAAAAAATATGAAGCAACTCAAGTTTATTCATGGAGTAAAACAATTTGGGAGATTTTTTTTTTTTGTCATTCAATTACCTCCTGTTAGTCTGAGATATCGATTTGTATATCTTACATATATAGAGAGATATGGACACACACACACACATCTAAAGGCATACGTAATATCATCTTTATTTTTATTTGTTTTTACTGAATTTTATCAAATAAAAAATATAAGAGCCACTCTAGGTAGAGGGTTACTGAATGAGGAATGTAATAAGAAAGGAAGCAGAAGAAGTAAGTAGAGAAGATTATGAAGACATGGAGCAGAGGCAGGCAAATTTCCTTTTTAGGAGGGTTACATGTGTTGATTGGCAAGTTCATGGTGGGCTACAGTGGTCAAAAATACTTGACTATTTAAACTATTTATATTATAAGACATTATTTACATTCAGAAGAAGCTTTCTGAGTGGAACATCCTTCTTCACAAAGGATCATGTAGGTAATGACGGTGATTCAACCCTGTGGACATAGCAAGACTTGTGAAGGTGCCACTAAAGAACAGAATTCATCTGAAAGTTTTCCATGGAAGTAGCAATAGAGTAGTGACAGGTTTTGCAATGGTGTATCTGAGGGAAAGGTACTGTAAGGTGGAAAATAAGTACCTCGACAACTCCACCTACACACACACACTCCCACCCGACGAGGCCATGTAAAAGATTCTGATCTCTGTCACAGCTGGAAGGTGATGATTAGCCAGCTTCAGAACAGATATTGCATTAATATTCCATTTTTGAACTAACTTTTGTAAAAATTCAAGTATTTACTAGAGCGGCACAAAGAGCTAACCCTCTTTCTAGAATTTTTAGCGATGGATTATATATATGAGTTTCACTGGTCTGGGGTAAACTTGAAAGTTACTGTTATATCTTGTGCAAGATATAATAAACAAAGTAACCCGAGTGTTGGTTTTCAATAATAGGTTTATAATCGGATGTAGGTGTGTCAAGTACAGAGACAGAGTCGGGAGTATGCTAACCTCAATAGGTGTTAACAAATGAAGACTTTCCGACTATCCGCTGTGGTCGTACTTAATCGTGAATGGGGAAGTTGGGTTATATCATCACAACAGTTACAAAGACCACTGCACACACATGCAGCAGCACAAGGTTCAATTATTTAACTCCACCACCATGGTGGTAGGATGCAACACAAGGTTAATTTAGTGTGGAGGGATAAAAAAATTGCCCAGTCTTCACAACCACAGGTTGCACTGGTGTCAGTATTAGTATAAAGAACTCCTTCTTTAGTGTAATGTTGGGGATGTTACCATGAGTAGCTGTTTCCTAAGACTGAACATCTTCCAAATATATTTTTTGCTGCACTCTGACTAAAGACAGAGACACAAAGGAGAGATAATAAGAGAAATTTAGAAAGCTAATAAAGCCTAAACGAGTTACGGAGTGTGAGAGAATATGAGAAAAATAAAAACATTATTAAGGATCTAGAAAAATAAAAGAGCAGGAATTAAGAATACAGTGGATAACAATGGATATAGCAGTTAACTTTTTGAAGATCAAAGTTAACTGGAAAGCAAAAAGCCAGAAGAGAGTTCCACAAGTGAGAAGTGCGAGAGAAGAAAATGTTAGCATGAAATAGTTTTCTTTCATTTTTTTTATATGTTCATGTTGTTGTATATTCATTCACTTTGTAAATGAAGTCAGTGTTATATATCCATGCACAACATATTTGATGACCATGATGGCTAACAAAAAAAGTACAATTTAACAGTCACCATATTTGGTGACCGCTATAAACAAAGAAACACTTTAATAGCCACCATATTTGTTGACACAAAAAATGCACGTCTGTTTACCTTGAGATTATTTTACACACCTAACGATGTCTTGTGTAGTTCTCGTCAAGTCATGTGACTGTTTTTTATTCTTGTGACTTTATTTAGCTTTTTCCTTTAGTCAAGGGGAGATAACTTTTTGTCTCTCACAATGATATCTAGCAATTTCAAATGTAAAGTGCTGAGACTTTGCTTCCAATCTAGTACTGTGTATAAATTCATAAAGTTTATGTACCAAAGAGGAAACTTCATTAGAACAATTACTATGAAAATATAGAAAAGGCATAAGGGAGCTACATGACAGTGGTAGAAAACCGGCTGAAGCTCTGATATAGAGCAAAATAAAGATACATCCAGAGAGAAGCATATATAACATCAACTCTCTATATGTCTTATATATATATATATTTGGTTGGATAGATGTGAGTTTGTGACCCTGGGTTTCATGCTTTTGTCTGACGATCGCAAAAGCGTGAAACCCAGGGTCACAAACTCACATCTATCCAACAAATATGTTAGCTCTATCTCTGATATTGAGCGCTTTCTAATAAGTACTGCGCATATAATATATAAATAATTATATATATATATATATATTCATTTATATTTATATACACACACTTTTCACACACACACACACATATATATATATATGTCTGAAAATCTCTGCTTTTTCTGAATCTGTCATTATGAAATGAAAAATGATGAAACCAATAAGAAAGAGAAAAAACAATGAGATAAATTCCTTGCCTTAAATTAATTAGCTTGCATTTATACAGTATTTGCAGTTTCCCCTTTTTCCATCAGATTTTTTTTCTTATTCAAAGCAGTTAGTCATTACTAGTAAAATACAAATTGATATCTGCATTAATATTTAAATTGAGTAACATGTTTATTTGAACAAAGCTGGCTGCTGGCAAGAAACATATTTGCTTTTGTTTGGAGTCTGTTGAATGTTTGTCTAGTCAGTTATATTTGATGCTTATCAGCTTCCATCATTGAAATTATTTCTCTTGAGTTTGTCATTAGACTGTCAAAGTCAACTCTGCTGCATTGATCTACTGCATAAATAATTTTGCAATATTCATTGCCAGAAAGATCATACGTAACAAATTTCAATTTTCATTTTATTTTGCGGACTTCATTTATGTATTGTGCTCTTTCAGGCCATGGGTAATCATTTTTTTTCAAGCTATCATTCCTACTCCCTTTTCTGTCATCCATTAACACAAGGCCGTTAGGTACACCCTTATGCAAATTAATTGAAACAATCATTTTAGTTTTTCTTTTTTTTCACCATACAGTCAGTTTTAGACCCACTGGAGTGACAGGTTGTAATCGATTTCTATTTTTTCCTCCAATTAGGTCATTTGCAGTGGTATGCAGTAATATGAATCTATTTTTGGGGTGTATAATGAAATTTGTTTAGCCTTGAAAAATATTGCATCATCCGTGATTGCATCGGATTTTTATCACACCCAGACACTATTATCTTGAGTGTTGATTAGTTGTCCTATGGCCATTGTTTGTGATGGATGTTACTTCAAGGAAGCATATGAAAATTGTAACTTTGCAGGAACACAATAGCAAGCCTTACCAATGAGCAAATCAAAGTACTATAGATTGGCCCAGAAATTCTCTTCATTTAAATCCAATTGAGAATCTGCAATCAATCTGCAGGGAATGGACATATAAAGTATTAACATATGCACTGGATCATGCTTCATTGGAAAAATATGAAAAAAAAAAGGAAATAATAATGGAATTATTCACTTTGTTTCAATTAATTTGCCCAAGTGTAGGTTACTTATTGTTTCCCTTCTGTCATCACTATTTGCTGAGTGTTTCACATTCTACCAGCCTTCTTTCCTCATATCCCAGAAATTTCAACTATCTACTTGTTATTTTATCTCTTTTTTGTTACCATTTGCTAAGAGAAGATCAAAATATTCCATTTGATGAAAGATAGAACCTTCATATTAAAAGACACTGAAAAGAAACGGAGGCTATATTTCAATATTTTTTCAGAGAAGCTGCTTGGTTATTCTCAAAGACAATGAACTTTGGGAAATATTAGGTGCCACTTGGAAAACAAGGTTTTCAGATATAAAGTGCTTTTATACAAATGATAGTTACATCTTAGAACTCTGAAAAGAGTCATTAACATTCCAACCATCCAGGCAACTGAATATTGTTTATGTCGTCATATTCTTTGTAAACATCTTACTTGAGTTGGTTCCTTATGGTGACAAAAGAATTCATTGATAGCATTATATTCAAATCTAAAAAAAAGAGAGAGAACGCAGCCACATTTTGGTGAAGGTGGTTTTCTTTACTCAGCAAAGAATGAGTTGGCAAACTTCAGCAAATTCAAATCACCTGAGGTGTTAGTAAATGGTATCATATGTATCTCTTCTATTGTTGGAATTAAACTGTTTGCTATTATGCATGACCATTTCCTGGCAACATAAAAAGGTATTGTTATTGTTAAAGAAAAACAAGACAAAATTAACCTCTCATTCTCTTTACTTATATACATGATAAAAGCTGTAAAATGGATCAGCTGAAAAGTAATAACAATATCAAGAGCACAAGGGAATTCAACTGTGCATAAATATCTTGAAAAGTTTAGATTTATATAAAAATCTTAGTGTATATACTCACAAATAATGCAACCAATATCAGTAATTAGAATTACATCTATATCTGTCTATATTTCTGAGATGAGGTATTATAACTGTTTACTGTTGTCCTCATCTTTATTGTCAGATTCACAACATTTTGGCCATGTGTACAATATGTTGGAATTTCAAACTGAACTTTTTATTTTGTCCATTGGGGTAGATTTCTCTAGTTCAATGTGCCATGCCTTTTCTGGATACCTCAGTTATTTCCCTTTAATAACTCAAGTATCCAAGGTATTACAATCAAAACTCTTTGGGTCAAGTTAGTGGATTAATTCTACCCACATTTTATCTACTGGATTGATGGATGAAATAAAGGGCTTGGTTTGAAATTCCAACATATATTAACTGAAGAAGGCCAGAGTATACAATGGCTAAACATTGTTGTGAATATGACAATAAAGATGAGGATAATAATCTGAACAATGTAAATAGTATAAACAGAATTACATCTAGTTTTCAATTCTCACATCGTTCTTCTTCTATGTGCCATGTCCCTCCAGTTGGTTTTGCATTGTTTTCCTCTGTCCCTCTCATCATCAATTCACACATTATCCTGACATAATAGATAATTTTTATTTGTAGATATATAACAGGCTAAGAAAAAAGATGTAAATTTTTAGTTTTAAATTCAAGTTTCCAATTATCAGCTCTGAAACTTCAAAGAACATCAAGGTAAGAAGTTACTTTGAATTTAAAATAATAATAATCTGTATTATGTGTGTATATATATATATATATATATATATATATATATATATAAACGGGTGCATGTGTAAGTTTAAATATGTATGTCTGTTATTGTCAAATGGCTGGCAACTAAATTGACACCCCCACCCCAATTTCTTGCAAAAGAACTTTTCACAAGTCAACAGCCATTTAACAAGAGGTGGTGTCTCAATAAATCACTGTGGAGGAGGCAATGAGAAAACACTTCACAATCAATCCTAAGAAAACACATGGCTTTTAAAAATCAAATTATGTAAGATTAAATCTATTGGAATTAACTCTATGCCCATTAAATGGCAATATGTGCAACAGGTGTCATTTAACTGCCATCCTGCAACTGTTAGCAAAAATGGCATAAAAGTGGTCAAAATCCTTGGAATTGATTTATTACCTGGTAAGGGAAGGCATGAGTGACAACTGTCACCAAGCTGTCATTCAGCAACTGTCTGTAAAAAACAAAAATAATTCTGAGGCCATGGAATGTCAGAAAATACAATGTAGTCAGATAATATAAAGCAGGAAATGAACAGGTTAAATGTTAATATTTTAGGTGTATGTGAAATGAAGTCAGCAAACAATAATGATTTTGTCATTGACAAACAAAGGACAGGATCATATATGCAGGCAGAGAAAAAAACAAAAAAGAAGTAGGACTGATATTAGACCAAGCCATGAAGAAATGTGTTAGCTCTCTGAAATGATTCTTGTAGTTAAAATGAAAGGAAAGCCTTTCAACATATCCATCATAATTGTATAAACACTGCCATCACAAAGTACAGAAGAAATTTAAAAGTTTTACTGTATGCTACACAATGCCAAGGTTCAATATAAATTGCAAGAAATTACAATTATCATAGGAAATTGCAATGTCACAATAAGGAGGGAGAGAGAAGCCTAAATCATTGACAAATTTGTACAAGGAACTTGTAATGGATGTAAAGAAAATGGGCCCAATGCCTGGTTGCAAGAATGCCCAAGACAAAAATGAAGAAGTCTAGGAGGAGAAACAAAAACAAATTAACTATATAAGTACCAATACGAGATTCAGGAATGCAGTTTTACACTGGAAAAAAATGTTCAAGTGCTGACTGTAGGAGCAATGACTTTCCAGTGATATAAGTTTAAATTGAAATGATGAACATTGAAGAGGACCAAACTGAATGACATGAATGGGAAAGAGAAATATCAGGACAGTGTTAAAAGCAGACACAATGGACAAAATAAGAATGGAAACTCAAAGTGGGACACATTAGGAGAAGCTTTAGTAAAATCAGCAACTGAGATCATCAAAAAGAAGAATAGACAAAGAAAAAAAGAAGGGATGAAAGATAAAATTCTTGACATGAAGAAAAGGAGACAAAAATCAATGTCAATTTATAGCACAGAATATAGTACAATGTACAAAGAAATCAGGAAGAAATGCAGGTGGGCCAAAGAGGAATGACTCAATGAAAAATGTACAGAAATAGAAAGTAAATTACTATAAAGTAGAGCTGGGGCTTTTTAATCTCAGAATTTGTGGGGGAATTGAGCTCCAGTTTTCGCATTTATTCATATAGATTCTATAATATAGGTTTTACTTAATTATCAATTATGTTTCTCTAACTCTTCAAATGTTGAATGTATAACTAATTCTAATTTCTATTTTTCCATCTTTATACTATATTAATTTTATCTTATAAATTGTCCCCTGTCCTGTCACCTAATAAATAAAAATAATTGTTTGTATGGAAAATAAGGATCTATATATATCAAATCATCTTTAAGTGGCAGCAGATGAATTATCGTTGCACTTTTAAAAGGTAAGCTTAAACATTAATTCAATACTTAAATGCAGTGATCGATTTTGAGTTCTTCTGTAGTTTATTGATGCCTATTGCATATACTCCTCTCTAGCTATTGTGATGATGGCTAAACCAAGAGTCCTCTACAAGAGCTAGCTTAAAATTTTAAGCCAGATGCAATTTTGGATAGAAAAGGAAAATAAGAGTTCCTCCTCTTGGATCATGAAAGCAAGAATAATGGCTAGTATAATATATTAATATATATTTTTAACCTCATGTAATCTGGCAACCCTGAATCTGAGCTCAACAAAAATCATTCCATGCACCTAACTTTTGTAGGGCTTTTTGAATGAGATCTGAATCATTGAAAGTGGAAGTGGAGGAGTTGCTTGGACACAAACATGCACAAATGCAGACATATACACTGTACTTTTTATATAACAATGTGTTTCAGGAAAAAGTTTTTGAGTGATGCATTTTGTCCTCTAGACAAGAGTAATGTTTACATGGATGTAACTACAGAGGCACATGAAAGAGAGAGGGAGGGATATCAAAAATTTAATTTTTTTTTAAAATATATTATATGTCCAAAGAAAGATGAAGTTTTGTAAGAACCTGGACATAAATTTACTGTGGATGATCTAATGATTAAAGAACTTTCTATAAATTAGTAAGGTTTGTCTTTTCATCATCCTTT
Source organism: Acanthosepion pharaonis (assembly GCA_903632075.3). Classification (NCBI taxonomy): domain Eukaryota; kingdom Metazoa; phylum Mollusca; class Cephalopoda; order Sepiida; family Sepiidae; genus Acanthosepion; species Acanthosepion pharaonis. The sequence goes on along the minus strand of CAHIKZ030005512.1, from coordinate 275,893 downwards.
CCACTCTCTGGTCTGCCATCCATTTATATAAGCTTGTTATATAGGTTACTCACTGTTTTCTTTTGTCCTTCTTGCTTTCAGTATGTCCTTTGAGTGTCAAAATTCTCCAAGTCTTCTTTCTTCATTATGCACTATAGTAATTTCAACTCTTTCTGGTTCTAAATATGCCATTTTTATTTTCCTAAGAAATTTCTTGTTACTCACATACTGTATCCACAATATTCTCATTATTCTGTAGAAACACATCTCTGTTGCCTCAAGTCTCCTCTTCATCTGTTAGGAAATTGTCTAGCATTCACTGTGATATAGAAGGACTGATATTACATCACAGTTCAGTACTCTTCTTTCTTCAAATAAGGTGTTTAAAGCTTTTCCAAAACATGAAAAGGGCTTTAATAATGAAAGCTTTCATGATTGTCATGGTTGGTTGATTTGTTTTTTATGGCTTTTCAACCCTTTGTGGGTTATTCAACAATAAAATATTTTGGGTTTCGTTTGGTTTATTTCATTTTAAGGTATATCAACCTCAATGGGTTATTTAATACGAACAAGATTCTTAGGATATGTTCGTATGAACAGAACATGTAAGATATCAGTTTGTAGATCAGGTGTCATTGACATGTTTTTGTAACAATGGTTTTGTTATAAGTTTGGTTTCATTGTTTTTTGGTGGTATATCAACTTCTTGTGGGTCATTTAATGCTGAAATTTAATTTTCCTGGGAGCTTTAGTAACTTCTTTTACAAAAATGTATTACTGATAATATCTTTTCCCATATTCGTTTTACTATAAAACTCTATTTTTTATACTTTCCTGGTGTTTTGACACCAGTTTTGGGGTTAACTATTTGCCCATAGTGGGGACATTAACAGGTGCTACCAAACAGGGTCAGGGTGGACTTGGGAACAACAGCAATTAAATGGTGATTCCAAACTCCTCAAAAGCTCTCAATCAGAGGCCTTGCTGCTGGATGTATTTTGTTGTTATACCCAGGACGAAAATATTTTGGGGATTGTAAGAAACATTCATATTTTTTGTGAGTTAATACTGCATTAACAATTTTTGAGAATAACAACGATTTTCCCAGTACAAATTGTAAGTAGTGTGGGAGAAGACTATGTGAATGATTAGTGATGTTATTTGAAGGTTGAGTAAGTCAGATGAAGGGTCAAGAAAGAAAAGAGAGCTTATCTTATGTGGAATAACAAGCAAGGTTGTAGCAACTAGATATCTTTGAAACAACAACTCTTTTTTTATAACATTGCTCCATCAAAAATTTTGGTTCAAATTCAAGTGTGGGAATGAGTGCAAAAGACTTTCCCTCCTCAATTTCCCGGTTTCATATGACTCAGTCCAGGTCTGTATTGTCTTGAAATAGAACACTATGTTTATTTATGTGAATTTGTTCTTGTATGTCAACATAAATTCTAAGTTTGTGAATTTTTTGCCATATTACTGTTGCTTTGACTTATTACTGTTAATTTTTCTTGCATATATTGTTTGCTTGATTTATATATATATTTTTTGGCTTATTCTTTCCTTTTTCTTGTTTATTGCAAACTTTGTCAATTCTGTTTGTTGGGGAGTTCTGCCATTTATTTGCATTTAACCATGCCCACTCACTCTACAAAAAGCAGCACAATGTAAAAGAAAATTGGACCTTCAGCACTGTAGAGTAAAACACCAATGAAACAAAAACACTATTCTAAGTTTACCTGTCTTTTGTCATAATAAAGAGAGAAAATTCATGATACCTTTCTTTTACCTGAGCTTTTGTTTTCTGCTCTGTCACCATTATTCAAGTTAACTCACCCATCCCAACAGAACTTGAAATTCAAGCTCCAAGATTAATTTTATGACAACAAATCTTTTTAGGGAAACATCACATTTGGCTATATATAATGTTTGAAAATATCTTTCATACATTATTCTAGAGAACCTGTAAACTTATTTTATAAAATATTAAGTAAGAAAAGTGATAAATTATCATGGGACTCTCCCTCCAAAAAAGTAATTATCCTTTGCTTACTCCAAGCTATGTTGAGATAACAGAGGAAATTTGTGAATTTATTTTTCTATTGAAAAAAATTCAAACAACCATTTCCTGTAACTCCAATAGAATTCAGTGGATCAATTTAGAATTTAGAGGATTAAAATTGATTATCCAACTTATAAATTCTTCTAATATCACAATATAAAGAATATTTATTGAATGCCATGTCTCCTCAGGACTTAAGCAGTCATGACTTCCTTTTAATATCTAGGAATTGCCATGACTTTTTGAGGAAGATAGTGGAGTGGTTTCCCACTGCCTTCTCCACAGTTTTGAATTCAGTTTTCTTTTTTTTTTTAGACTTGTTTCATCCAAATCTTGAGAGCATCAGCTACCCTGCTTTTTTGACTCCTACCTGAGAAGAAAGAAATTCCTGACTTTCTCAACACACTAAAATGAAAGTACAACTTGGCATACCAATTTCACTTTCCACACATGTAACTGCTACATTACCTGCACCCCATAAAGTTAGCTTATCTGTATTTATGCATAGATACAAGAAAAAAAAAATATATATATATATATATATACATAAAGAAAAAATACATGGATATTGCTGCCTTTCTGTGACTTAAAGTTTCATGTGTACACCACCTTGACTCTCCAATTCCTCAATCAATGCTGTTATCTATTACTCCACTCTGCCTCCATGTATAATAAAAACAAACAAGCATGTTACAAGAACAGTGCTTGATGCAAAATATATGAAATATATAAACAGAGCCAATAAAATAAATATAAGGAAAAAATACTTGGATATTGCTGCCTTTCTATGAATTAAAGTTTCATGTGTACACCAAAATAGTTATACAGCTGTCTCACAACCTTCTTCATGGAATAAGATACTCAATTCTATATTATTATCTCATCCCTTGAACTGCCTGAAGATTGTGAGACAGCCGTATATCTGTTTTGGTGTACACATGAAACTTTAAGTCACAGAAAGGCAGCAATATCCAAGTATTTTTTCCTTATATTTATTTTATTGGCTCTGTTTATATATTTCATATATTTCACGTCCAGCACTGTTCTTGTAACATCCTTGTTTGTTTTTATTATACATGGAGACACAGTGGAGTAATAGATAACAGCATTGATTGAGGAATTGGAGAGCCAATTTTGAATTCCAGTTGAGTTCATTACATACACTTATGTGCTAATACCCTTGGGAAATGTATGAATCCATCTCCTCTTCTCCCCAGCTATGGGTAAATAGCAAGACAGATTGGCTCCTATAGCCTTGAGTACTGAACAGTCTAGGAGAAGGAAAACTCTGAATCCAAAACCTGTGTAAATTTGTTTGAGGTCCTTGTGACATACTGTGCACCAGGTCTCTGTATTAGGCTCTTTCAAAAAGTGTGGTTGGTTCTGAACAGCCCTTCATCACTAGAATCAAATGATATGTGCAAGTAGTCTGGCTGTTGGTTGTAAGAATGCAGCTGCTTAATGTTCATACATCAAAAATGGGAGAGTCCAGTATATATATATTTTTTCTGTTTATACCTTATTTTTATAGATACAATTTATTTAAGTAAATGCTCTGCTTTTTAATTAAACAATATTAAGAGAAATTTCGTAGAAAATATGCATTCTCTGACTCAAACCTGTATTCCTATATGAGCTTTGCAAACCAGACACTTCTCTGTAGCTAAATGGTATAGCACGTCAGATCAAATAAGTATACAGGTTCAATTCCTGTCAGAGAATGCATATTATCTATGAAATTTCTCAAACATTCAGACTGGTAAATGTAATTAATACTGTTTAACTAAAAAACAAAGTATTTACTTATATAAATTGAATCTATAAAAATAATGTATAAACAGAATATATATTAAATAATTGTCAGAACTAATTCTTTTCATTACATATATGTGTGTGTGAGAGAGAGAGATAGACTTTTAAAATAAACTTGATGAATTTTATGCATATAAAGAACTAAAGTGTTAATCTAAAAGAAAATATATCCAATTTAAAACAAAAATCCTATGCTTCATACAATTTATAACATAATTCACCAAGAAAATCAATAAATAAATGGTGTTTTTAAGTATAAATTACAAATCAAAATTAGTTACTATTTTATCATAAATGGCTCAGTTAAGGTTTAAATAACCTGTTTTGATCCATTTTAACTTACATGAACTTTGAACTATTTTGAAGAAGTAAAATGTTTTTTGTGGAAAAAATGTCACCTGCTGGGTCTTGTGGATGAGAAGTTAATAATGTTTCTAACAATAGATAAAAAAAGAAAAATGGCTTATATGAAGAATTTCTTTTTTTCACTAACTGAATTATAATTTCAAAAAGATAAGGAAAATAAATTAATCTTTAAATAAAATATATTCAAATACTGATTGGCCAATATTTCCCTACCAGAGCTTAAATAGAACAATGACAAGTTATTTTAACTTTTAGTTTTCTTTCTTATTCCATATTTTTTATATCTTAATTTCTGTACACATTTCATTCCAGTAACTCAGCAACTACACATTAATAATTTACATTAAAGAATTGTATTTTTATTACTTTTCATGTTATTATAGAGGATATTCTGTATTTGAAATACATGCCCCATTTTTATTTATTAAATAATGTGCATTACATCTATCAGCCTGCACATTTAAAATATCTTAATAAAATAAAGATATATTCACCAGCAGGAATGAAACCAACATTTGATTCAGTGTGCTTTACCACTCAGCCATGAAGAACAATGCAGCAAGCAAGGTTCTATTTCATCTTTTCAAGGAAACATCCTCTTCATCCAGATTATTTCCTCCAAAACTTCATACCTGCTCTGTTTCATATCGAAAAGGTAAATAGAGTAATTTCTAAAGAACTGATCAATTTATTTTTAATCAGCATTTTTGTTACAACAAATATTATTATAGTGAATACACCCAGTTTTGGTTCTACAAACTTATTAATGTCCTTTTTCCAGATAGATTTTTAATTTCTGTGGAGTTCATTCAGTTTGGAAAGAAGAAGCAAATAACAATTTCCTTGATAAACTGTGGAAAGATCCAACAGAGACCCTGGCAATGCTAAAAAGGAAGTACATGAGGGAGCAGAAAATCTCACTCTTCCTCAAACTGCAAAAGTGTCTTCAGACTTCAAAACATGTCTGACTTGCTTTCTAAAAGCCTTCAAGAAGATGCAAATGATTCAAGACATGAAAGAGAGGAATGCAAAAGTGCTGGTTGATTGTTTTGAAGGAAAAAATAAGAAGCTTATTCTCATTCCAACAAATAAAATTTTTATAGGTCATCTTATGACTTTTGGTCACACTTTGTATTTGATAGCATTAAGACTTTTGATATCACTATTTATGAGCTTATATCATAATACTAAAAGTTACTTCCACATCTGGAAACAAGATATAATATTAAAAGTTACTTCCATATGTGGAGACAAAAATGCTTCTATGAATATTTTTAAGTATTTCATTTGAGAAATCAATTCAGAAAAATTATAAATATATTATTCAAATTGGATTAAAGTATATATGATTATGTATCTTATTTACTCTACAGGGCATAAATAACTATGATGTTGGAAACCCAAAATAGAAGAAATTCAAAATGAGATAAAAAGAAATTTTTTTATGAGCAAATTAAGTAATAAATAAAATTTATATTTCTCAACAGATGTGCCATTACTGTCAATACAGATTTGCAATCTTTCATAAAAACATTGAAAAATATTTTGACACATTTCAGCTGTTATTGAGATTGCCACTTCTTCAATAAAATTCTTTACTCTGAAGTATTTTAGGTTTTCTGCTGTAAATATATAATATAACCCCAAGTAAAAAAAAAAAAAAAAATGTAAAGGTATGTTATCAGGGGACACTGCTGTACAAAACAATTGTCCCACTCTCCTAAGCCTTCAATTTGGTAATTTTTTGTCCCCAAAAGTCTCTCAGACATGTGAGCAAACAATTTTGCTGAAAGTAAATTCTGGTGAGTTGTAGAAAAGAAAGCAATGGTCCAACATGTTTAAACAATTTTCACCTGTAATATTTTCATCAATGAAGAAAGGTTCTTTTTGGCGTTAGCCCCATCCAGACATTTACTTTTGGCTTGAATGACATTTACCAATTTATTCTTTTCATGGTTCACTGCCTTAAAACATTTTCCTTAGTTAATACAAAAAAAATAATATCATTATTGCTTTTGTTTTATTTTTTTTATTTTAAATGTGGTAGTCAGTTTGTTTACATACATTGTTTATATAACATGAAAGATTTATTAAAATATATGAAAACTTTCATTCACTTTCATAATTATACAAGACATAATAAATTATGAGAGTAGAAAAAATAATCACTTTAAATCATTGTATATGTGTGTGTGTCTTTTTTCTTTTTAACAATTACATTTTTAATATGTCCCTAAACAAAAAAATAGAGACAATTTGGTCATTTTCTACCCCAAATCTCTGAAAGCATGGGTAATGTGCAAATGCACTGTCTTGATTTTGAATCTTTCTAAAGAGTTGTGAAAGAAAAAAAAAACGAATAGTCCAACATGTTCAACTAATTTTCATCAGTATTTATCCATCAATGAAGAAAGGTCTATAAACTCTAATTGATGACAACCCCCATCCAAATATTTGCTTTTGGACTTGAGTGACCAACAGGTTTTGTGTGTGCTTCATAGACCCTAAACAATTTTCTTTGTTTGATTTGTTAATAAACAGTGTGATCAAGAAGTATTGGGACTGGAGCTATAAAAACAGAACTACAACACATCCCAATTTGGCATAAAATCTCCTTTCCAGATTGTGATCTTCTGAAGCCACACACTTTATCCAGCATTATTTATATTGATGGAAGCATTCTTGGGATTCCTTTTTGGGATAGTGAGCAGCTGCCTTGTCATATTCTCTTGGATTCTGTCAATATCTTGAAATCTTGTTCAAGAGGGAATTGATTTTTGGAAATATAAAACAGTCACCAGGGCCGAGATCTGGGGAATATGGTGGTTGTCAGATTTGAGGAATATCATACTTGACCAAAAACTGCAGCACAAGCTACATTGAATGAACACCACACACTGGATTCATACAATTCTCTCCTTTTCTGATGAACAGCATTCTGCAAACACTACAGTACACCTTGTTTACTGTCTGACCAAGTGTAGCATACTCATGATGAATAATTCTCTTGTAGTCAAATAAAACTGTCAACAGAGTCTCCACATTGAAGAAAGCATGAATGAGTCGAAACAGTCTCTGGAGAGGTTGGGTTTTTCATTGTGAAGACTGAGACTTGTTTTTGTGTCATAGCCATAGACCCACTATTCATCACTTGTCATGAATGTTTTCAAAAGGTTTTCTGTGGTGTGGTAAACTGACCACACTCTACACACTTTCGTTCCAAGCACTGCTATAAACAACAGAAATGAAGATAAATGTTATAACCTAATGTGGATGCATGACAGAGTTCAAGGTCAGTCGGTGCCAAGTGGCTTCACTCTACATACTTTGGCTCCATTACCATGGCAACAGTCCCAAAACTTTTTGATCAGACATTGCAAAAAAAGAATTTATTTTTACCTCATTTTTCTTGTCTTTTATTTTTTATTTCAAATGTGGTAATAGCGTTATTTGTACCCTGTATAATATACCAAGTGTATTTCTTTTCTTTTTTTTCTGTTATATCTGTAACTTTTAATATTCATGAATGCAAGATAGATACAGTTCACTTTCTAGCAATGGTGAGGCCAGTTTGCAGTGTCTTTCTTATGACAATAACAAACTTCTAAGATGTGTAAATGCCAGGAGATAAAAAGACTAAGTCAATGAAAAAGTAAAGTAAAATTATAATAATTAGAAAAAAAAAAGTACTTAAAAATTCCCATGTGAAAACCTTAGATTATTAAGGACAAAACAAAATATGGCATCATTATTTATGACACTGGTAAACTATGCATATGTGATTCTGCAGGACATAAAGTTTCGTATTAATATTTTATGACATCAATATAATAAAAAGATTTATTACATATTCTTCTTCTTCGGGACATAGGAAATCATGGCTCTCCACAATTTCCAGTTCTTTGTAGCTCTTAATAACTTCTGTCTGTTCTTTCTCCTAAAGCCTGTTCTGCCATCCATTTACTCAAGCTTGCAAGGTAGGTTATGCATTCTTTTCCTCTATTCTTCTTGCCTTTAATATGACCTGCGAGTATCAAATTTTCCAATCCGTCTTTCTTTATTATATGCACTAGAAATTTCAACTTCTTCTTCCTAATATTAAGTATAAGTGTCCTTTTTATTTCTATTTTCTCTAAAACATTGCCGTTGCTCATATGTTCCATCCATGGAATTCACAGCATCCATCTGTAAAAGCACATTTCTGCTGTTTCAAGTTTCGAGATTGTCCAGCATTCACTGCCATATAGAAGGACTGATATTACATGAAAGTTCAGTACACTTTTCTTTGTTTCTAATGAAATTTATTCATGAACTTGAGGTACTAATGAGGAACGTTCATAAGAAGAAGCATGAAAATATTTATAAAAGAAATAAAGAGAAGCTGGAAAAATAACTGAAGTTGAGATGTCAGGTCAGGACTGATAATGTTGCTGATTGTTCTTTGGATTTTTATATTTTATTACATAATCTCTATCTATAAAAGGCAGGATGTGTGTGTGTGTGTGTGTGTGTGTGTGTGTGTGTAACGAATGCATGGCCACAATTTTTGACAGATTTGCACCAAAATTTACATGCACATGCTCCAAGTTATCGGGAAGGCCAAGACTGACTTTGCATTTCCCAACTCCCATCAATAGTGGAAATAATTGATTTTTTCATGCTTCTACGGCAGTTTTCATGTAGTTTGTGGCCATTTTCTACTGGCCAGAGTGAGAGCTTATAGCTGGCTGCCACGAATAGGCAGGAAGATTCTATTGGCCAGCATGAGAGCCAGCAGCTGACTGACACGAATGTTAACTAGCATGCAAAAAAAATCGATAGCTGCATTCGTCACAAGTGGGAAAAATTTAAATCTGCATGGCACTTTACTCCAATTGGCTCATTAAACTTGCTTAAACTCAACGTTGATTCTGATTCCGCAGAACTGGGTTGGGTGTGAAAAAGTATTTGTTGTTAACATTCTTTTTCATTTGGTTTTTCCAGTTATGAGTCCTTTTTTAAAGCTGATCGTTTTGTGTTCATTTTGTTTAGTTCTTTTTTCGTAATAGATTTAATGATTAGTATAGAGCTTAGAAAAAATTTGCAGTGAGAGATAGGCAAGAAGTAAGGCATGTAGCAACATCAGCACGGCAAAGGGCACTCCTTTAAAGGCAAGGAAGGGCAAAAATATTTTAAATCAAGTGATAGCGATTGCTGTATGAGTCGTATGATTTTTGAATCAAGCACGGGCAACGCTGGGCCATGCTGCTAGTTATGTACTAATTATAATGCAATTACTAAAATCAGAGTAGAAGATAATACAGTATTATCTTAATTACTGGATAGATCCATATGTGCAGATATACAATAAATGATAATGTTAAATTTTACAATTACTTTATATAAAATCAAGATGGAAGATAATAGTGAAAGCTTCAGTACATAGATAGAGTGAAAAACCCTTTTTGAAGATAACCATGATATATAGAAAATATTTTTTTTTTTTTAAATATTATTAATATTATATATTCTGGGATTTCAAATCAATATTTCAGTTCACTATACTATTAGAATAATAATCTTACTTATGATGATACTTGTCAATAAGATAGAAAAAAATTTAATTTGCTCTTAATGAGAAACCTGTCAAAATACAAGCAGAGAAAATAAAAGAACTGGATATTTAATATTTCTGAACATTACTGATTCAAAATAAGTTTTCTTGCTTGAAGGGTTAAATCCATTTAGAAATTCCTATTATAATTCATGTCATCTAATTCTTTAATTACTTTCAAAGACACATATTTGCTGAGAGTATTGTGAATTCTCAATATCTAATCACACTTGTCATTTTTATGTCATTTGTACTCAGTATGTTTTCCTGTTCATGATTATTCACATAGTCTACAATTGATGGTCAAGATTATCAGTAACAATCTCTTTGTATCTCTTTGGTAGCACCAAGGATCATTTCTTTTCCATGAGGAAACTGTTCTTTAAATGGCACACACTGTTTTGTTTATTGAATTCATAACATATTCATTTTAAATACTCAGAATCCTTTAACCTTCAATTCTAAATCTAACATCAGAGCCTTTCCTAATATAAAAGCTGTTTATGTAACCAGTGCTATCATTCAGGACTTATTAAACTCTTCTTGAAATTTTGGAGTACTACTACCACATCTAAGTAGGATCTGCCAGTCCTCACTTTCTAATTTTGATAAAGTTCAAAAGCATAGCCTTGTAGGTGATTAATTATTTCCCATCTCCACAAACTAAACATAAGTCTCTTGCTAGTCTAACACTATTTCCATGGTGAATGTTCTCACAAGCAATATTCAATTCATTACCTCCAAAAGTTCAGACTTTCACAGCTAGGACCTGTCATGTCACTTACACTGTGACAATTCAAAAATCATAGTATTATTATTCCTTAGTTATCTATGATATTGATCCTGACTTCAGCTACCATTATAAAAGAATGATTTAGATTTTGATTTCTATAAGGAATTTAACAGACATCTGAAAATTGTTGGAATCACTCAATATGATGTAAAACAACTGATAGCCTGGAGAAAATACCATATGTAGAAGAATTTCCAATCCCAGTTCTATGATTACTATTTCAACTTTCCAATTTGAGGATGGGTGCTGCCATTCAGTAAAATCATTGTTCAACTTCTTTGCGCAGAAACTTCAGGATGTAGGCAATCACGACTCTCCACAACTTCTTGTCTTTTGTTGCTCAAAGTAACTTTTGACCCTTTGCCATCTCTTGTTATCCTTGTTCTGCAATTCATTCACAAAAAACACATTAAGTAAGTTACTTCCTGTCTCCTGACTTGCTTCTATTGCTACCAGTATATTCTATAAGTGTTAAATTCTCCAAACCTTATTTCTTTATTATACATCCCATAAATTTCACCTGTCCCTTTCCAATTGCAAATATGTGTTACTTTTTTAAAACGTCATCAGTATTCATATGTTCAGTTCATCATATTTTCAGCATTCATTGGTAAAAGCCTATTTTTGTTGTTTCACTGCCATATGGAAGATTAAATATTATGGAGAAGTTCAGCATTCATATCTTTCCTTCTAAAGACATTTTCCAGTTCCAGTACCCAATAATTTGCTTTGTTTCTGAATGGCATCTTTCTCTATGCCTATGCACCTTCATCTATGAAGAGATTGCCAAGCATTCACTGCCATAGAGAAGATCGGATATTAAATAGCACTTCAGCAGTCTTTTTTTTATTTCCAAGGATTTTTTCTATCTCTTTAATACATTGCTTCATTTTTAAAAGAAACTTTTCACTATTATTCTCTGCCTTTAGAGTCTTTCTTTACCATTTTTTCTGTGCTTATTTGATTTTGACATTTCCAATATGTAATTTCCACATTGAACTCTTGACTTTTGCCGACACCCATCCATTGTTTTCTTACAGATAATAGTTAAAACTTTCTTCTTTCTTTCCTATATGATTTTGTCTCATGGATATTTGTATTTTGGCTTTTTTGTGTTAGCAAGAGAAAGGTGAGTATTTAAATGCTGACTTGGATTAAGGCAGTGGAGAACTTGGAGAGATGAATTAACAGGAGATAACTGACATCCATTAGACATAAGACGAGGAACTAGAACAGTCTATCTCAGCGAGCAAAATAAAGGGTTCAGTTCGACATTCCAACTAGCTGAAGAAGGCCAGAGCATACAAAGGCCGAAACATTGTAATAAATATGGCAATAAAGATGAGGACAATAGTCTGAATAATGTAAATAGTGTACATAATACCTCATCTCAGAAATATAGACAGATACTAGGTCTGTTTGAAACTCATTTTACTAGCATCTGAATATTTTCACAAACTTGTAAATCAGATTCTACAGTTGGCTAATTGTAAAGCTAATGAAGAACTGAGTAAAATTTAAACAGACTTCTAAGATTCCTTAATTTATGCAAAAGTTGAAATTGAAAATTTGTGTGACAGTAAATATGAGGGCAATTGACTTCATAAAATCAATATTCTGATTTATTGACATTGAAGTGTTGATTTTGGGAAACAGATTAAACCTGTAACTTCATCACTCCCTTCATATATACAAACATTATTATATATGCAGTATGATACAGACTATAGAATAAAAATTGCCAAGATATTATGCCAAGTTCTGTATCAAATCAAAGCAAAGAAAATGCCTCGGTATTTGCTCCTCCTCTTCTCATGTCCAAAACTGAGGAAATTTCTCTTGGTTACCAAGTCCTTTATGCGACTGGAATCACTTTGACGAATGCAGCAGAAGGCAAATTTGGGATATTCTTGAATTTATTAGAGCATCCCACTGAGATCCGGTTGGATAGAGTCCAAAAATCTCAAAGTGATATTTGGAAAAGCTGATTAATAAATCTCTTACTTACATAAGTATAGATTTGTAAAAATTTATAATTCAAATGTGACAGAAACAGTAATGGACAGAGATAGATGTGCATAACTTTATAGAAGAGCATTTGGCACACGCCCATGAATATATGAATAATAAAGACAAGTTTAAAAATGGTCTGTTTGAGTGAAGACAGTTTGTCTCATCAGTTACAATGATTATTATGATCATCATCATCATTTCAAGGATGATTTCTCTTTGAGATATCCAGAAAATTTCTTATCCATATAAGAAAATACTTACAAAAGTCAAGAAAAATAGAAGAAACATACATGCTAATAAAAGACAGAAATTAACCTTTCCACCACTTAAAAGATGATTTATGTTTGCCATGAATGTGTCATGATAAAATAATGAAGCATCTTCTCTTTTCATTATTTTCTACTATATACTAACTTCTTTCTCTCTCTCTCTACACACACATATATATATATATATATATATATATATATATATATATATATATATTATTTTCTCTTTTCATTATTTTCTACTACCTACTAACTTCTCTCACTCTCTATACAGATATATGTATGTGTGTGTGAGAGAAAATCACTATGCATAGGGGTATATATATATATATATATATATATATATATATATATATATTCTCTTTTCATTATTTTCTACTAGCTTCTCTCTCTCTCTCTCTCTCTATATATATATATATGTGTGAGAAAATCAACATGTGTGGGTATATATGATTTTTTTTTCTATGTATTTAGGTAGCAAATGTTCTTTAAAGCAAATATTATTAAAGACAACAGACATTTGGCATCAATTAATTTCACTGATTGACTTTTCCAATTTACGAATAATCCGTCTCAGACAAGGAGGAAATTCTATCAGTAACTGTCCAAATTTCATTTCAAAAGAAATATAGTCCAAGCTTTTGAATTTCTTATGCCATGATCATGGGAGGTAGAGATAAATGGTGATTTTTATAGAACTAGTGAATGTGCACAACATGCTACGCCACAACAAACATATATTTTTTTTTCAAACATGTTTCATTTAACAACATCGACAAGTTCTGTCAATCTAATTTTTTATTAACTTTTTCAAATTTTGGAATTAGTTACTTTATATAATCAATCAGTAAATTTACCAAAGGGCCAAAAATTACTTTGAGCAACAAAAGACAGGAAGTTGTGGAGAGTTGTGATTGCCTACATCCTGGAGTTTCTGGGCAAGGAAGCTGAACAGTGATTTTACTGAATGGCAGCACCCATCCTCAAATTGGAAAGTTGATATCGCAATCACAGAACTGGCTTGGGAAATTCTTCTACATCTGGTATTTTCTGGTTCATTTTTGTTTTTTTATATTTATGCTGTATTCATTTTTGAGTACATAAACATGCACAAAACACAATCTTTGCATAATACTCTATAGTGAACTGTCACAGGGTCATCAAACAACAGCACTCCATGAAAACCTTATAAAGAGACTCTCAATGTATATAATATTAGCACCCACCTGTAAACCACGGAAACTTACAACCACCAGGATTGGCACACCAACATCCACTGGGCTGAAAGCAAGTCACTGCACCAATCTGGGGAAGAAAAGTAGAAGCTGAAAAAAACAGACCCGAGCAAATCCCTCTACAGACAATGAATAAGGTCCTGTTGGTCTCATTTCAACTTCCCAGTTACTATCACATATGCACCAAGGAGAAAATTAATCTAACGTGCATACCTTCTTTGATGTCAAAGTAACTGCCAACAACACCCAATAATATATATATATATATGTGAAAAGTGTATATAAATATAAATAAATATAAATATGTATAATTATTTATATATTATATGTGCGGTACTTATTAGCTTTAAATATAACCAGCTTTAAATATAACAAATAAACCCCCATTTTTTTCAAAAATTTAAAAATAAATATAAATAATAATTTTTACCTATCATAATTTTACACAAACCCCACCACACGCATATACATACATGCGAGGAAATATTTTTCAGTGGGAAATTACATAATATGACATGTATACATTCACGAGACATTAACGAGACATTTTCACCACACTTCCAATGTTTAAATTTCAACATTTCAACATACATATGCGTATGTATAGACATAACACCACCCGTATACATACATGTGTCATAGCTGAAACTGCCCACATATGTTTATATATGTATGAGTCCCGATGGACGACCAAGTATGTATATGTCTCTGCATACATCGATGTTTGCGTTAGTATGATGAATGATAAAACAACGAAATTTCCCCCACCACTTCCACAATAACACCAATGCACGCAATCTATATAAACCCAAATTTTTTAAAACATTAATCAGTTTGCCTGACAATCGCTAAAGCGTGAAACCCAGGGTCACAAATTCACATCTATCCAACCAAATATATATATATATATATATATATATATATATATTCTAAAGAAGTAGTCATACAAACAATAAATCAGTAAAGTTAATTTAATCAATGGTGAATTCACTTCACTAACAAAATAAATAAACCATTAACTTACTAACCACTTATTAAATGATGTGATCTTTGTTTTGAAAAATTGTAAAATGGATTAGATATTCAGTCCATTTGCAAGTACTTTCAATGAATATTTTCATTATCCTCAGGCATGGATATTATTTTTCAGTTCCAGGTAATTTCAACAATTTCAAAAGTACTTGAAATATAAACATGGACACACACAGTAAGCAAATATGATAAAATGTTCAGACTTATCTTCCCAACTTCAACTTATTGAAGAGAGTAGACAATAAAAGAACGAGATTTAAGGAGACATGATGATGACTGATGTTATATTTAAATTTTTGAAGATCAGAAATGACAAGAAAGCAAGAATTCAACAGTAAAGTCCACATGTAAGTAGTGCTAGAGAAGAAACTATCAGAACAGAACTTACAGTTACATTTAGCAATTTCAACATAAAAATGCTGTGACCTAGCTACCAATCTAGTACTATGCTTAAATTTGTGACATTGAGGCATAAAAGAGGAAAGTAATATTTATTTTTGAATAATACAAAAATGTGGCACAAGGCCAAAAGGGGGGATAGGGGAAGTCTGGTCTTTAATCTGTCTGATCTTAAATGCAGCTAATCATGATTACTGACCCAAACATTTCGCAATATTCCTTACACCAAAACAACATATTTTTACTTACCATTCTCACTACAGCCACCATAATACCTCAAAGTCTCTATCTAGCCCTGATTAGTTCCCATATGTTCAATTTGTTGGGGAATGGGGGATAAAAATTACAACATGCAAAAATGAAACCCTAGTGAATATTTACAATGAATAAAAGAGAAAAGTGCATAAGAACAATTGCCAAGATTCATTTTTAGAAAGGATGAAATAAAAACTATAGATTACTTGATATTTGTAATATATCTGTAGTAATCTGTTTTACATTCTTACTGTTACATCTTAGTCCTTGAACCTCACAGCTGGCTCATTCAAACATATTCCTGCTGTCTGTAATCCTTTTCTCCCAAAGGCAAAATCTGCTGACTTTTATGTGTGCCTCAGTCAGTTATGCAGATTTTTTCATGCCCATCTGCAGGCATTTAATTAGTCCTAAGGCACTAGGTAATTTACATGACTGTATCACGGGCAATTTTGTTCCTCTTTCATTGGGGAGATAGGCAATGTCCATTACATCTAAATACATTAAAGTATACAGAATCAATGTCCAAGTGTGACTCACAATCATCCACTCTACCTGGATAATTGGATAGAACATAATTAATACCAATTTCTGGCATGTTAACATTATGTCAATTCTATGTGTCTTTTCAGTTGATAATACAGACAAATTTCAGAATTTGATACCTTAAATTCATCAGAAGTTAATCCAATGAAAAGAAAAATGAAAATTGTAATGTTTCAATGGACTTTTTAATCTCTATATAATGTCACAAATCATTTCAAATTTCAGTTTCTGATTTGATACCTTGTATTTATGTCAGAAGTTAATAAAACGGTATGAAATATTTAATTTACACAGGACTCTTCATTGTGTAGATAGTTCAGCATTGATTTTTTTTTTAAATCCTACTTGCAACTCACAAGAAGTGGTCATCTTGACTTTTGATATGTCGTTGAGGCCACCTATCTCCACTCAGATATTTTGGCTTTAAGCTAAGTGCATTCATGCTCTTGAAAAATGCCTGGTACCTTAATATGTTTGACAACAAGCAACAACTGGAAACATTAAAGCTGTGATTGTAAAAGCCCAACTTTGGTGGACGGGGTTCAGATCATATGGATGGATGACTAAAGAATTCTAAAACAGCTGCTCTTTGAAGAGCAAACACAGAAGGAGCCATACAGGGATATACTTTGTAAATACCATAAGTGTTGGATAAAGGTCAGCTTTGCGTTTGCTGGACAGAGCCTAAAGTGCCTTGAACTTTGTAGAAGAAACCCTCACAAAGCATGCTCATGACAGCTTGGAATATCTCCACCAAAAAATGAACACATGCATGCAATGAGTTTGAGTGAAATAAAAAAAAAAATTATTAATTTAGTGAAAACTTTCAAGTTTGAAGTCTTAAGACAAATCTATAAATCTATAATTTCTTATAAAAAGTTAACTAAAATTCACTTGTCAACCAAAGCACTTTGTCACTGGCATCATGAACAATTGCTAATACAACAGATTTCAATTATCAAATTTGATGGCATACATAACTTCTGAGTTTTTCCTAAAAAGAAAAATACCTGAGTCTTGTATGCTACTCTGAGATAAATGATAGGCTAATATTTATATAGATGAGTTTTTTAAAACTAAATTTTCAGCCAATAAAAACAATTCCAGAGCACATAAGGTAGAGGGTTGTTGAATGAATTTGTGTTAAAGGAAGCATCCTCCCAGGAGTATGTTTCACAATGAAGAGATTCTGTGCAAGAAACTATCTTACAGGAGTTTTTTCTCACCAATGAAATACAAAGATGATGAAAAGAAGATGATTTGACCCTGTCTATGTTACACGGCAGGTCTTAGCAATAAAGGTCTGAATGGTAGGACTCAGGAATGGATCTCATCTGAATATTTGTCATGGAAATAGTCATAGAGTAGTGATTTGTAATATTAAATACTAATTTAAGTAAGAACCCTTATATGCCATTAATACTGTAGATCCTTTAACACTTTTTCAGATTTTAAATATGTTTTGTTAATTCAACCAGAATGCAAAAGTAATAGTTATAATTTGTTAATAGATGGATTTTGACTGAATCACAATAAAGAGAATATTACAAGTTTATCTTTATACAATCAGAATTATAAGAGGTGCTGAAAAGTTCTTGTAAGCATGTACCCACTTCTAAAAATCAGTATTTTAATAACTAAACATCAGTTTATTTACTTAGGGGAGTTGATTGAACTAGGGAGTATTCAGTACTGCTTTATAAATTGTAGAAACCAAGTGTGAATTTGAAACAAAAAAAATGCATGAAATATTTAGTTTTTTCTGTGAATCCATTTGATCAGAAATTCATATAAAACTGCATTAAGATGCTTAATTTATGATATCCACATTTAAAGAGAATTTTGAAATTCAATCTTTGGCTTCATAATATATTTATCATTAACATCTGTAGGAAAAACATGTTTTTAAAAGGTTTCACTATTGGCAAGTCTATCCATACATAAACCAAAAGGAAAACAAAAATATGATTCAAGCCTAGTTGAAATTAGAGTAAGTTAACTTTCATATCTTTATATTTTATTCACATTGAACAGTGATCAATACAGATCTTTATTGAAAAATTATTAAATATAAATTGTCTGACACAGAAATAATATGGATGATAGAACTTCACCATCCATGTATTGCCATCTATAGTTATGAGATTAGCCATTCCTTTATAAGGAAACATTTGACATTCATTAGCATTACTGTCAATTGAAATTTATAAAATCTTTCTCTTAAATAGTTTTTAACATTTAGCACTTTACATCATTTATAAATATTATTTTTCCTTTTACTTTATATGGAATCCCTTCAAAATATATTGTTTTATACATTAATTCTATGTATTTGAAATTCAGTAACCTGGCTCTCAAGTTCTGTCAGGATTCTTTTAGGTGTTGCCAGAGAAGGATAAGATTTCATAATTAAGAAATTCAAATTCAACTTGCATTGGCAGTACTTACATTTTGCTTGGTGAAAACAATCACCTACAGAGGGCTAAAGATTTGAAGAAAATAGTTTTCTCAAGTACAATGACTTATCCGTCTTTCTAGTACTGCTGAGAGTTTCCTTCCAAACCTTTTGTTTTTTGTTTGTGTGGAATGTCAACACTGATTATATCATTATTCTCTCAAGTTACATATGCTATCCATTTTAATAGTTGCTGCTGTTGAAAGTCTCAAGTCATGTAGTTTGTAATTCTGTGGTTCCAGTTAATGAGATGCGACAAAGAAAAATTCTCTTCACAACACATTTTCTTGAATCCATTTTTAATCATTGATCTGAGAAAATGATTAAAAACTGGGATGAAACAATGACCTCTATGGCTCTTGAAAAGGACTCTTCTTTGTCAGATTTTGGAGATTGGCATGACAGAATCACAAACAAAGAATTGTGGTTTCAATTATCTACATTTCACATATTCAAAACCATCCATGTAGAAAACTTTTACTAAAGTGAAACTATTTTGAAAAATATATTTCAATATGACCAAAAAAGAACATAAAACTAATTCTTTAATAGTATCTTGAAAAAAAAAAAACAATTTAATGGCCATTCAACTCTGAAACCTCAGATTCTAAGAAAAAAACCTCAAATTAAAAGATTAAAACACTTTCATTTCTTAATTTCTTAAATGTTTTTTGTCAAATTAGATTAATTTGTATGAATATTTCTGGATTATATTTCTCATGTTTTTAAAATATCTTGGATACACTTTAGATTCTACACAATTTCCCCATTCCCAAGGATACTATCTCCGATAAACGATGAGGTCCTATTGTAGATATAGACAACTTCATTCTTTGAGCAGAACAGAATCTTATAACAAAACCCTGGTATTATTTTATTTTCAGATTGAGAAATGAAACATTTTCATCAAAGTTCTCACTGATCAACATTTGTGAACTGAGTGATATATTTAATCCTTTTACTCTTCATTTCTAAGTTTTGGTAATAAATTGTGTTTTTTTTTTTTTTAAAGATAAAAAATTGATCACAAAAAAGATATGAAGATATACAGAAGGGAACAATTACGTTGCCAATTTATCAGATGTTTTGTTCAGAATTGGAAATGGTTTTATAAACATTAGATCAAAGGTGATAGGTTGTTGTTGATAAATGAGGCTACCAATTAAAGTGGGGTGTACTTCTTTGACTGTTTTTATCTAAACTGCCTTGTCTGTTTCTACAAAAGTTCTTATCAAATGTTGAAAATGTTTACACATACTTCAGGGGATTTTAAGGACCGTTTTTTAAATGTTTTAATAACCTTTGTAAAAAAAAAAAAAACAATAATATAAATGAACAGCATTCCCTTTCAATTTTCTGTTTGAACTTCTTGACTTTCATTCTTTTATTCTCCTTTACTGACATTCTTCTTTCTCCATCTTTCAAGCCAATTGTTTGTTTTCTAGTAGAGGAGATAAAAATGTTGGACATAGGCTGCAATATTGTGTCGTCCAACACCATAAAATGCTTCTTTTTCTTTTTTTTTATGTGCCGTGAGCTTTCAATGTAACAAAGGCAAAATATTAGCCTAAGAACTTAAAATATTCTCTTAAATAGGCTTGTCAAATATTGGCTCTCCTGGGGATGTCATGTATGGCATCATCCAGCTAATTCAGAAATGGTTATACTATCCACAATATACAACCATTTTATCAGATGAATGATTAAGAATGGTTTCAAGTGAATGAATCCTTTAAGTCTTACACACAACCCTTTTTCAAATCTTACAGACTGAAAATCTTTTTTTCCTTTTTCTTCGTGTCCCCTCAAGATCATGACTCTCCACAATTTCCTGTCCTTTGTAGCTCTTAATAAATTTTGTCTTTTTGTTATTTCTCCCAAACTCTGTTCAGCCATCCTTTTAATCAATTAATCTGTCCTGTGAATATCAGATTCTCCTAACCATCTTTCCTCATTATGTTCCCTAGAAATTTCAAATATCTCTTCCTGGTGTTAAGTATAAGTTTCCTTTTTTTTCTATTTTCTCTAGAACTTCATCAATGCTGACATATTCAGTCCATGGTAACCTCTGCATCCTTCTGTAAAAGCAGATTTCTGTTGCTTCCAGTCTCTTCAGGGGTACTGTCCAGCATTCACTGCCATATAGGAGGACAGATATTACATAACAGTTCAGTACTCTTTTATTTGTTTCTAGTGAGGTTTTCCTGTTTCTTTTACTCTGCTGAGCTTTTGAAATACATCTTTGGCTATACCTTCAGATATTTTGGATTTCAG
This sequence comes from Acanthosepion pharaonis, assembly GCA_903632075.3. Lineage (NCBI taxonomy): Eukaryota > Metazoa > Mollusca > Cephalopoda > Sepiida > Sepiidae > Acanthosepion > Acanthosepion pharaonis. The sequence goes on along the minus strand of CAHIKZ030005512.1, from coordinate 254,813 downwards.
TATCACAATTTCCAACCTCTGCTAAAATAATTCTCAGATATTTAATTTTAATTTTTTTTACTTTTTTGATTTTGGTACCTTTGATTTGTAATTTTCATTTTGGCCTCATTTAGCTGACTGCCATGCATTCTGTTTTCTTGCAATTGATGTTTAATTCTTTCTTCTCGCTTTTCTTCACTACCTTCTGTAGAAATTTCTGTAGTTTTCTTTCCTTGTCTGCCATCAACACTGTGTCATCTGCATAGCTTATGTTGTTAAGACCGTGGCTGCTAATAAGAAAGGAATTCTAGTAGAACTTCTAGTTCTCTCAGAATCACCTCACTGTTTAGGTTGAATAAGTCTGGTGAGAAGACACATCCTTGTCTTACACCACTTTCTGTTTATGCATATCTGTTGAACACATTTTCTATCTGTAAGCAAAAGCAGTTTGCTGTTAGTATACGTTCTTGATTATTCTAAAAGTCTTTTCAAAAAATATTAAGGTTGCAATTCAAACAGAATTTTGTGGCATACTTTATCAAACACCTTTGCATAATCTAAAAAATACAGGTACACGTCATTCTGCATTTGTATTGCTCTTTCAGGTAACATTCTGAGCATAAATATCATGTCCCTTGTTCCAATGTCTTTGACAAAACCACACTGTTGTTAACCTATTCCCAGTTTGATTCTGTTGCGCACTCTTTTCATCAGAATTCAAATAAGTTTTGTTATATGGCTCACTTCAGAGTCATAAAGAACTTTACCAAATAACAAAACCCACACCACTTGAAAACTTCCAACAGTAGCAACAACAAAATTGGATAGCACATGTAAATAAAAGGGAAATATTGATAATGAAGATGTTGACTTTCCACACTACCTTAAACAAAAGATGAGGAAGGATGCTCCCATCAATACTAGAAAGAATTATAGCAGTTATGGAATTTGAGAAGAATGATACATTTCTGAAATACTACCTTAAGAAAAAGTTGTTATAAGCTTCAACCAATAGTAACAATGTTCAGTCAATGAATACTTAATCTTTCCTGCATGAAAATGGCCGTTCTCATCATTACATTTTGTTCCCCTTCAAAAATTCTTTTTCCACTCCTTCAGTGATTTTCATCTTTCACTTCCTTCTCACTTTCCTCCTGTCTTTCTCCTTTCTTTCCTATCATTTTCCATTCCTTCAGTGCCTTCCATATTTCTCTTTCTTTTCACTTTCCTCCTCTTTCACTTCCCTTTCATTTTCCACTCCCTTCAGTGTCTTTCATATCCCTTTCCTCCCCTTTAACGTCTTTCTCCTTCCTTTACTAAACTTTTCAACTCCTTCAGTGCCTTTTATCTTCCTCTTTCCTATCAGATATCACACTTAAATAGCTTTCTCCTTTAACTCATGCCAATCATATTTCAATCCTTCAGTGATTTTATCTTTCACTTTTCCTATCTTTTAATGCCATTCTCCTTTCTCTTTGGCATCATTTCCCATTACTTCAGTGACTTTCTCATCCTTATCACTTTCCTCCCATTTTAATGCTTTTCTCTTCCTCATCATTTCTTACTCTTCCAGTGAATTTCATCTTTCTCGTCCATATCACTTTCTTCCCTTTACCATCTATTCCCCTTTATTTCTCCCTCCTTAAGTGACTTTCATCTTTTTCATGCCTATCACTACTACCCCACTTTAATGGCTTTCTACTTCCCTATCACTTTTCTCCCCTTTAATGCCTTTCTCCTTTCCCCCCCCACCCTCCCCTTTAATGCTTTCATTTCCCCACTCTTTCAGTTCCTTGTATCTTTCTCTTCCCTATCACTTTCCTCCCCTTTAATGCCTTTCTCCTTTCTCCCCCCCGGCACATTTCCCCACTCTTTCAGTTCCTGGTATCTTTCTCTTCCCTATCACTTTCCTCCCCTTTAATACCTTTCTCCTTTCTTCCCTCCCCCCAGCTCATTTCCCCCACTCTTTCAGTTCCTGGTATCTTTCTCTTCCCTATCACTTTCCTCCTCTTTAATGCCTTTCTCCTTTCTTCCCCCCGGCTCATTTCCCCCACTCTTTCAGTTCCTTGTATCTTTCGCTCCCATATCACTTTTCTCCCCTTTAATGCCTTTCTCTTCCCTCTTATTTCCCACTCTCCTACAGTGCCTTTCATATTTTCCTCTTTTGCATCATTTTTCTTTACCTCTAATTTATTCTTCCTCCTCCCCTTTACATTCTCATTTCTCTTCTCTTCATCATTTTTCTTTTCGTTTTTCTTCTCCAAAGTTCCAATTCTTTTTTCTCCATTTTGTATTTCTCTTTTTCATTCATTTGACTTTTTTCTTTTTTATTTTCACCCAGCCATTTTACACTGCTTCTCTGGTTTGCCATTTTTTTTTTATCAAGATTTTGTTTCCTTACTTAATTTCTTTTTCCACACATTTCACCTTCTTTCTTTCTGTTATCATCATTATTTTTTATTTTTTTTTTATTGTTTTTATTGTTACTGCTATATTATTAAAATTGTTATTGCCATAATTAATATCACCATTTTATCTTTTAGATTACTGCCATCATTTAAAAAAAAAAGTGCAAGACAAAGTTCAACCAACTTATTCTCTGGGGCCACTAATTTAGATAATAAAAAAAAATCCTCCGGCAATGGATATCATTCTATTCCCTGGATTTCATCAAAGCTACTATTACATTTAATGAGACTTTTATTTTTATCCTTGCTAACATTTTTTTCACTGTATTATCTAATCTTTATTATCATCTTGTTGCTTTTTTATGCTTGTCATTATCTTCTAATCATCATCATTTTAATAATGATATCATCATGATTTTTAGTATTATCTCCCAAACTGTTGTTCCTATTTTATATCATTTTATCTTGATCCAAATTCTTCAACTCCTTGTCATTGTTCTTTTCATTTCGTCAACATTCTTTGTAATTTTATCTTTGCTTTCTTTTTTTTTATTATCTTTGTCATTGTTTTGACTGATATATCATCATCATCATTACTATTAGAAAACAAATTCAACTCAAATAACTCTTCCTTCACCTTTTAGCCTCACTTCTATATTATCATTATTTTAACACAGGCAGCTGATGTTTTTGTTTTTAAATATGAAGCTTAGAAATATGAAAAAATTCAATTTTACCCCCCCTTTTTTTTTTAAACACCATTATTTTAGACATTTTGATCCCTTTACATATCATCATCTCAGATTTGGTGAGCCATTATCAATAGAAATTGCATCTTTAGATTTTTTTAACACCTGCATAATAAATGTTTTTGCTAGAGTTGCTATTTAAAAAAATGCCATCTAAGACGAATTCTTTTTTGTTTTGAGAAATAAAATTAACTTTATTAAACTGAAAACAATGACACTGATCTGCATTCTCAGCATTGCTTTTAACTTCCTACTGCTATATGATACATTTGTTTGCCAGGATCACATTTTACAAAAAAAAAAAAAAAAAGTAGAAATATAACTTGCTCTATCTATTTAAATCAAATTAGATAAAACTGGAATATGTCAGAAGCTATAGTACCCATACTTTTTTTAATTTAAGAGCAGTACAAAACTGGCATCAAGTTCTCATCAATTTACAGTTGAGCTTGCTAGATGTAGTTGTTATAATCTTCCTAAAACCAGATCTTCTGATTCGTGTTACACAAATTTCTACCACTGGCCAGATATGAACACTCCGAAACCCAGACTGAACTAAAAATGCAATGTCAATCACTATCTACTGTCCTCCTGATTACTCTTTCCTCTTCCCCCTCATTATTAATGTTTCTGTCCCTAATTCTTCCACACTCTGTAACCCCTTTTGTCTTAGTGGCTTTATTGCCTTGCATGTGATGATACTGATTAGGAAAAAAAAAAAATGGAAAAGAAAAGGTAATGCACATCATGTCAATAAACAAACATGTACACCAGTGTTAGGAAACGTATTAAATAGTAAACTTTTAGTAAAATTTGATATTTACCGCACCCTCAAAGGAACATTAGGTATGTTATAGTATATTTTGATTGGTCAGGTTCTGGTTTATAATCTGAAATCAAACCTCCTGTCTCTCTTTTTTGAAACAATGTAACTTATAAATCAGAGAATTTTTATATTCTTATATTTAGTGATTAGATTCAAAAAACTTGGTTGATTAAATTTATACAAAAAAAAAATTCAAAATTTGCCTCTCTATTTAAATATATCATTATTTTGTTTTAAATAAAAGTTTGAGGTGTTGTGGTATTCCTACAGAGATTCCATCAGTGACCATGGTGGAGAATCTGAATCAAATTTTGTCAAGAGCTTAGTGGTACCTGTGCAGAGATCTATGCCGAAAGTGTATGGAGACGAGTCTACGAAGAAAGTGCATGGAGACGAGTCTACGAAGAAAGTGCATGGAGACAAGTCTACGAAGAAAGTGCATGGAGACGAGTCTATGAAGAAAGTGCATGGAGACGAGTCTATGAAGAAAGTGCATGGAGACGAGTCTATGAAGAAAGTGTATGGAGACGAGTCTATGAGCTGGACATGAGTGTCTGATTACTTTGAACATTTCCAAGATGTCAACAGTGATGCATATTTTGGGATAACCACAACAAGCATATCTGATGAAAATATTGCAGATGTGTGTGCAGCTTTTTAGAAAGAAAGACAGATCACCATGTTTGAGTTGTCAGAGGATGTGAACATTATTTCAGTCTGTTCTCACTGAAGACTTGGGTATGAGACATGTACCTGCCAAGTTTATGCTATAGCTGCTTTCAGTTGACCCAAAAGAAAATCTAGTTTCAGTTGCACAGGATCTTTTTGATTGTGGTGAGGAAAATGAAAACTTTTTCAAAACAGGTATAACAGGTGACAAATCATGGGTTTATGGCTAGAACCCCGAAACCAGCCTCAGTCTTCACAGAAACCCAAAACTCTCTGAGACCAAAGAATGCAAAGTAAGTCAAAGCAATGTGAAGACACTGTTAACAGTTTTTCTCAACTATAATAGTTCATCATGAGTATGCTTCATCTCATCAGGCAGTAAATAGAGTATTACCAATAATGGGATCCTACTGATTCACACAAATCAATTTTTAAAATTAGCCACAGCCAATATATAATAGCTAAAAATATCATTAATACCATTGCTGTAAAATCTGCAGTTTCTAAAAGTGGGTTTTCTATGATGAACATAATTCTAACAAAAGAAATTGTCTTGAAGGTAAAAATGTGGCCAATCTTCTCGTCATAAATTTATAGGTTTTCCATTGGCTCTTTGGAACTGCAACAATTCAGTTCAAATGTGGCTAAGAAACCATAACACAGCTGATGACACTAGAGCCAAAAAGCATCAGACTTCTGAACAGAAATATGAGAATAAAATTTCAATCTGGAAATATCTTAATAAATAAATGTTTTCTAATAAATTATCAAAATGCTTTAATTCTATTTGATACTATAAAGTGATTTGCTTCAATTCTCAGACTGAAAAGAAAAATAAACAGGATAGGTTCCTAAAGATTACCTGCCTTTATAGAAGTGGTTGCTGGAAATTTGGGATGCCAGTATTAGCATGACATTTCGCAGCATTTGTGAGCTGCTGTTAAATGGAAAAGGACAGAATTTCATGTGTCCGGTGAGTGGCACCTCCACCATGACAACACACCTGCCCATTCAGTTCAGCCTGTGCAACAATTTTTAGCTAAGCACAAAAATCAACAAATCTCACCCTTTGTGACATTTTTTCCTCTCTCCAAAAATCCAAGTCCACTTGAAAGGAACAAGGTTTCGAACATTGTGGAAATTCAAGAGAATGTGATGAGGCAGATGCTATCCTAAAAAAAGAGTTCCAGGAATGCTTCCATCAATGGAAAGACTGCTGAATAAAGTGTGTAGCTTCAGATGGGGACTACTTTAAAGAAGATTAAATGCCATATTGGTTTATGCTGTAATTTTCTTTTTACAACACCAGTCCCAACACTTTTTGATCAGATTTTGTAAATATATATGGAGTATGTTGTTTGCAAGTAATGATAAAGAAACCAGTTTCATATATCACCAAATCTGTAGTGAGTTTGAAACTGGGTGCTCCACACAATTTTAACCTTACATAGATTTAGTAAAATACACACATATAAAAAAAAGAAACATGTGTGTGTGTGTGTGTGTGTGTGTGTGTGTGTATATATATATATATATATATGTTTTAAAATTTGTGTATTTAGGAAACAAATTCTCTTTTAGGCATGTCTGAATAAATTACAGACATTATGTCTGCTAATTTCTAACAAAATCTGTTCATACTCATGAATAACTTTCTGTGTAATGTTAAAGGATGAGCACATTGTCAACTGTTTTGCATTTAAAAGCATGATGAAAAATTACAGTAATGGCTAACAATGCATAACTTTGTATAAATACTTGTACTAATGAACAACATATAGTATTGTACTACTTGCACCCCTGAAAATGATCTTCGAAGAAGATTGAAAGTACTTGGGAAATGAAAATAAAAGAAATTTAAACAGCTATAGCCCATTTCTCTCATCCTTTAACATCAATACACGGAAGGTTATTCATAAATATGAATGGATTTTGTTAAAAACTAGCCGACATAATGTCTGTAATTTATTCAATCGGACATACATATATATATACATATTATAAATTAATTGATTTAAAATGTTTTTTTTTCGCTACACAGTTCTAACCATGTTTCAAAAATGGAAGCTGAAAGCTCCGAATTTAATTTTGTAATTAAATTAAAGACAGTAGTTCCATTTCATCCTCAAGTGAATTTTGGAGTAACTTTTAAAATTACTGGGTTTTAAAGACACAGCAAAAATCATAATACATGTTTTCAAGGATACAGAGAAATTCATTTCAACCAGATGGGTGTTTGCATGTTCATTATCGCTGTATTTTAATGCATCAGTTATTAGTTATGTTTTGGTAGGGGTAGGGATGTATTTTACAATGAAATCTGACATCTGTTAAATGCATGTCGTCTGGATTTTTTTTAAAATTTTATTGTTAAGGGCAAAAATTCTTACGGCATTTTTTCTTTTATGAGCACTATTTTGTAAAAATAAAAATATCTATAAGAACACCGGATTATATATCTTACTGTTCTTTCTTTTTATTTATATATATATATATTAAGGGATCACCTGATCATGCTACTTTCATTTCGACCTTTTGGTATCTTCAGACAATCCAGGCTAAATAATTTCCTAAGGCTTTATTACTTAAAAATAAATAAACACAGTATGCCAAGCATAATAAAAGGGGGGGGGGAGAAAAGCAAGGATATTTAAATTCTATCAGAGGCGGATTATATGAAATGTACATAATCACATCCGGGGTTCATACGAATTTAAAAGGAACTTACTGTGTGTATAAATCGTGTCATTATTTCTCTCATTCAGAAGGTTTTTCTGGTCTGGAGATGTTATCACATGATCAGAAATAATGACACAATGAATACACACAAAATAAATTCTTTTTAAGTTCATATGAACTAGGATGAAAGTATGTAGTATATATATTGCATATAACCCCCCCACTGATACAATTTTAATACCTTTGCTTTTCTCCTCCCTTTCTATCATGCTTCCAGTTGTGTATTTATTTATTTATTTTTAAATAATAAAATGTTAGAAAATTATTTAGCCTGGATTGCCTGAAGATCCCAGAAGGTTGAAACTAAGGTAGTGTGATTGGCTGATCTCGTAATTTTTTTAAATTCAAAAGTTCTGCATGTTAAATTTTATTTTATTTTATTTATGTGTCTTGAGAACTTTTTAATACTACTGTTTCCTGATCTAATTCAAGACTGACCAATAACTTTTTTATATATATTAGTACAATAAAACTGTTTTTATAAACAAGGAAGTATGTCTTGCCTGAGAAATGGTTATATTAAAAAAAGTGTTCAATACACAGTTCAAAATATTGAATGAGCAGAGCTATCTAATATTTAAAATAATAATAAACATACCAAGCCTTTCTGATACTGCAATTTCTACCAATAAATGGTTTCTTCTCTGCCTAAAACTGTTTATTGGTGGAAACTGCGCTAGTAAAAAGGGTTGGTATGTTTACTATTATTTTATATATATATATATAAATATATTATACTATAAATGTCAACATCCTGAACATATACAAGGGCATTAAACAAGCAACTAGCAAACAAACAATGAAGTCTGTACCCTTGATATCAAAGATAGGGAAATTAATTGTGAAAAAATACAAGCACTATCTAGAACTTTACTCAAAAGAAAATTCCATCACTAAAGATGTGCTTGATGTTATTCAGAGTCTGTCAATCCTGGAAGACCTAAACTCTGAAACTACAAAGGAAGAGCTTAATAAAGCCACTGATGCTCTAGCTTGTGGAAAAGCAATCTGTGAGGACAGCATACCACCAGAGATCATCAAATGCAGTAAGCCAGTTTTACTGAAACCACTCCATCGACCTCTGAGCCTCTGCTGGAGAGAAGGCAATGTTCCACAGGACATGTGTATCTGAACACAAAGCTCAATAAGATGAAAAAACTTAGTTAAATAATTTACCATTACTTCTTATGTGTAAGTTTACACCTTCTTCAGCTTATCTGGTATCTACTTACACACAAGAAACAATGATAAATTATTCACCTTGGTCTGATTGAGGGCAAAGATCAATATGGATACAGTACTCATCAGAGAAATGTTGTTTACTGATTATGCAACTCTAACCCTGCACACCAAACATAACCTCTAATTGCTGATTAGTCTGTAATGAATTTGGCCTATTAAAATAAAAAAATAAATGTCATAGATGAAGATGTTTCTGCATCTCTGTCAATCAGTATCGATGACATGGTGCTTCAAATCACAAATGACCACATATCTGGACTTTACCATCACCAACAACCTATCACTTAACATCGTAATTGACAAATGCATTGACAAAATGGCAGCAGTGATGGCCAAATTAAACAAGAGAGTATGGGACAACTATCAGCTGATCAAACACAAAGGTATTTCAGGCATGTGTCCTTAGTATTCTGCTTCATGGCAGTGAAACCTGGTCAAGATCAGGCAGATGTTGCCTGGAAAGCTTCCATCTCAGCTGTCTACAATGTATCCTCATAGTACCATATTAAACAACAAAGTTACCAACACTATTATGCTGGAGTATGCAAACTCCAAGAGCATGCATCTTCTCCTTTGTCAACATCATGTTTGATAGCTGGGTCACTGAATGAATGATGACTGTATACCAAAAGCCATCGTGTAGAATGAGCTGGCAAAGGAACATCATCAAGTAGACTGACCTGCCCTACATTTATAAGACATTTGCAAAGAGGAACCAGGGCATCGTCACTGGTAGCTGGGAACAATCATAGCTGCTGACACCATACTGTTCAAGAAGGAGTCATGAAGGGTGGGAAAATGTGAAAGTAATCCTGTCTATATATCTGAGATGAGGTGTAATTTACAATATTCAGAGAGTTATCCTCATGTTCATTACCATATTTCCAACATCTCAGCCGTTGTATGCTCTGGCCTTCTTCAGATGATTGGAATTTCAAACTGAATGCTTTATTTAATCCAATGAGGTAGATTGTTCTAATTCCATGTGCCATGCCTCTTCTGGATGTCTCAGTTATTTCCCTTTTAACTCAACTCTCCTTGTATTGAAGTTACAACTTTTTGGGTCTCATCACTGGATCTAACCAATGTTTTTATCCACTGGGCCATGTGTCCTTGAGGACATCTGTGTATGAATTTCTGAGACTTATAAACCTAATGTTTTCAGCAACCATTTTTTACCAGTGTTCATATTGTAATTTTT